>LOJH01035001.1:0-13237 GCA_001685095.1 Ellobius talpinus | reverse complement strand
CCTAGGTCTTTCCCTCAGTCAGTCCTCTCTGGAAACGCTCTCCTAGGTCTTTCCCTCAGTCAGTCCTCCCTGGAAATGCTCTCCTAGGTCTTTCCCTCAGTCTCTATGGAAACGCCCCTCCCAGAGCTGCACTTTATTAACTCGTAGGACATTTTCAAACTAACCAAGCTGACAGTTTAACCATTACCTCACCTCAGTTCTCAAAAGTTCTAAGTCTTTGTAAGCTTAATGTTGACTGGCTGTAAAACACGTTTTGAAGTCACTTAAATTTATTAAAAGATAAAGTCTTCAATGACATTAACACTGCTTTACCAAAGAGGCCCAAGATGAGATATTTCTATGCTGTTAAGAGGAGTTCAAATTATGTCTGACTTGGGAAAAGAAGGTTTTCCAGACTATGTACTTGTATTCTACGTAGCCATGGCAAGTCTCTATGTACTTGATAGAACTGATGAGAATTTTCACCAGTCAGCATGGTCAAAGTGATTATAAAGTTCTAGTTCTGGGGATTTCTGTGCCACAAAAGTGGCAGAATTCCAAACTACACTCAATATAAGGGGACCCTGAATGAGCTGCTTAACTCTTAGTTTTACCTTTGCCATATGTCAAATGGAGGTGGTAATATCTACTTAGTATAATAACAAAAGTTAAATGAATAATCTCTACTTGCACGACATATAAATACTTAGTCGTAAAGTTGGTGCTACGGGCTGGTGGCTCAGGGCTTAAGAACTCAGAGGAGGATTGGAGCTCAGTTCTCAGCACCTATAGGCAGCTCACAACTGCTGTGAACTCCAGTTTCAGGGATGTGGTACTTTCTTCTGGCCTCCACAGGTACTAGGCACACATATGATGTATACATATATTAAGGCAAAAGCTCAAACACATAAAATAGGTCTTAAAATGTCTGAAATTATCAGTATTTAATTTTTTTCTCATTTAAATTATTAACTTAATCTGCCCTTATACAAAAACTAGTAAAGGCTGGTTTCAATTCTTTTTACTTTTCTCCTTTGACTTGAAATTCTACTTGACATGGACTGGCTCCTGGTTCTTTATCTACTGCATGCTCATGTAAATTATTTGCACTGTGTGGCACTGAGAAAACTGGTCCTCCATGCTGACTAAAATGTGCTGCATGGTGAAGGCCAGTTTAGAAAATGGCTGAGAGCAGGCTATTATCCCCTGATAGTGCAGTGTCTTTATTCAAAAAAACACAAGGAGGCCGTGTGGTGGTGGCGCACGCCTTTAATCCCAGCACTTGAGAGGCAGAGGCAGGCGAATCTCTGTGAGTTCGAGGCCAGTCTGGTCTACAAGAGCTGGTTCCAGGGCAGCCAGGCTGTTACACAGAGAAACCTGTCTCAGAATAAAATAAAACAACAACAACAACACAAGAAACACAAGGAGAAGGAACCATCACAAGGCTTCACCATCCTTATGAAAAACTGTTCAAAACTCCTTGTCAATGGGGATCACAAAGCCCAAATTAATCAATCATTTGCAAGCCAAGTTCTACTCCCTACTCTTAGCCAGGTACCAAACCATATGTTGGGATAAGATGGAGAATTAGAAATAGATTCTTTCCTTCAAGAATTCTCAAATTTAGTGAAAGGGATTTTTTAAAAAATGTAACTTTTCAATAAGATCACAAACATGTGTAAATATTTACATGCAGCCACAAATATACATACTTTATGATTTTTGTTGAATGTTCATTTCTGACATAATTACTGACATAAATACACATATGTATATTAATATACACACAATTATTACTAGGCAAAATAACAGTCCCATTGAGAAGCCTGCACTGAGTGCTGAGACATGGCAGCTCCCTCGAGATGTTTTAGTGTTAGTATTCAGGTCAGTGTCTCTCTTCTGATACAGAAGATTCAGAATACCAAAGATTCAGTATAAACATACAAATCTTAAGGGGGAAATATTACATGGTTAGAAAACTCTAAAATACAGAAGACTAAACAACAAAAATTTAAAGAAAAAGCCAATATTCTTGCTGACGACAGCTGGGAACCAACATACTCAACAAGACAGGGCCGATGGGCTGTTCTTGAGCCCTGGGTAGTGAGTAAACCAGAAGGAGTTCTGGTTTCCTTCAGAGTGGAACATCTATTTTCCACTGAGCACAATAAACGTAATCAGCGTGGCCTCTGACTTATTGATTCTATCCACACCACTAACTTCCCTGTGCATATAAGGGTTTCCGAGCGCGTGGAGAGCGTATCGTATTCTGTGATACAGTTTCATGGCATATTTTGGTCACCCCCCCCATTACCCTTGTGGTTCAGTGTCCTCAAAGATCAAACCAAGCAACCTTTGACCTAGCTCTGGAGTAAGACTAAATGCTAAAATAATTAAATAGCTGCGGCAAA
This sequence comes from Ellobius talpinus, assembly GCA_001685095.1. Classification (NCBI taxonomy): domain Eukaryota; kingdom Metazoa; phylum Chordata; class Mammalia; order Rodentia; family Cricetidae; genus Ellobius; species Ellobius talpinus. Next base: position 10,847 of record LOJH01035001.1, on the reverse strand, counting down.
GTTCCTATATGAAAGATCGTCATCACCTAAAATGGTTGTCAACGCAGAAGATTTTTACGACACAGGGCACTTTCAAAAGGTTAAATGTTTAAGATGAATTTTTAATCAAAAAAGGACCCTGAGGAGACTGAAGAATCATTTCCCTTTAAACAATGAAGTTCATGTTTTAAAAGGGAGTGTTCTGCTAGAAGAGTCTGCAGAGCTCCAGATGGACACCTAGGCGGCTCCCTGCCCTGCTGCTGCTCAGTACCCTCCAGGCATTGTTAACCACAGGGCTCATCTAGATGTGTCAGGGGCATTCTTGCCCTGACAATGTTCAAGATAAGAAAAGGTAAGAAGAATCAAGAACCAAATGAGAAATTTGCTTTCTTTTGTAACTATACATTTTTGGGCAATGTGGGAAAGATAAAAATGTATACTTAAAGGGCAGCAGAAAATTTATAAATAGAATTGCTAGGAGTACCACTAAATAATTTAATTCCAACTTCAATAGCTGTCCTTTCCCTCAGAGAAAAAAGAGACAAGCGGGGTGGAGGGGGAGACGGTGCTACAGTCTGCACCGTGGGTGGGAGTCAGCAGGACTCTGGGGGCCTTGGACAAGTGCAGGGCTTTTTGAACTGCTGTGTGATTAGTGTAGACACAGAAGCCATGTGGTCCCAGCAGGAAATTAATTACCTGTAGGAAGCCACCTCATGCTCCTGACCTAGTTCTTCACTGGCCTTGTGTTGGGCACTTCCCTCTCTACGTGCCCTCCAGATGGCACCCTGCAACTGTGCTTTCTCTGCACAGGTGTTTCTGAGGCACTCAGGATGCTCTGGAGAATTCTTAAAATGCTTCATTATTTGTCTTTACATCTAAACATTATGTCACAATCTTCCCAAATTCTTTCTACTGATCCTTTCTTGACCTCTGCTTATGGCTACACAGCAGGGACTTTGATCACAAGAACCCTTGCCAAACCCACAGAGAATTGTGTGGTCTGGATTCTAGAAACCTCAGTGGCCATGTTTAATTGTGATTACAACTTGATTGGCTTTTTAATAATGACCACTTAAAAGGTTACAGTCCCCAGATGATGCCTGTCGGGCATACAAATTTCAGAGAAATGTTATTATTTGGACTAACCCAGACAAAACACTTCCAACCAAACAGGACTTTGAGGAATGTTTTGCTAACACTATTGGTCACAAATAGGGTGCTTCAGCATCTCTTTCCTGCACCATGGCTAAGATCTGAGCCAGGCTAAGATCTGAGCCAAAAATTGGAACACACCATGCAGTAGCAAATGGGTCAGTCACAGGTGCTGAGTCTCAGCAGAGAGAACTCTGTGTGTGTGACTTTTCTAAACAGAAGTTAGTAACAGAAACTGATGAGTTCCATTTATCCTGATGGGGAAATGGTTTCAGAAAGTAATGTGTCTTAAGAAAAAGGGAATGTAAATATAACTCTGAGGGCTTTAGCTTTGGGAAGGTGGAAGCTTACCCCACCACTGGAGGCTGTGCACTCTGGGGTATTAGCTGCAGTAGGGTGCTGTAAAGGACAAAATTTGCCATCTTTCAAGAGAACACAATCATTAAAATAAACCCTTCAACAGCAAGCCTCTCTCCTACAGCACTCTCCTTCTGGCCAGTGCCTGCTCAGCCGCCACTCTAATTGGACTTGAAGTGCTGCCTCCAGGAAAGTGACTCAAGAGCCAGCTGGAGAAGAATGCAAATGAGCTGGTGGGGGAGGGAGCCTAGCAGGGAGGAAGACAGAAAGAAAAACAAAACGGAGGAGGAGAGGGGAAAAGGGGAAAGACCCATTAGAGAACAGCTTACACGCGATATTTTTAAGGAATATGATAGGTTGTCGGACACATAGACACAACTGTTTCCATAAAGTCATTGTTCACAGACAGAAATGAAGGCAGCAAAAATGGACAAAGTTAAGACAAATTAATAGGAGCATTTAATTATTTCTGTTCTCACATGTGGCTACTAAAGGGACCATTCCCAAAGGAAGGCTCTTTTTGCATGGCCTAGTAGTTTCACAGACATCATTTTGGGGATGAAAATAACTAACTGCTGGATCATTATAAGCAAAGAAAATAGTTTCTGAAAGCCAGGGTTTGTCAGCTGTTTGTGTCCTAAGTGCACTAGGGTGTGGGAGCATCTGGCCATCAACACCCTGAACAGGCAGCCCAGGTCCTCTCCCAGACACACACTGACATTAGTATTTATCTTTATAAGCAAGGAGGATCTGGCGGACTAATATGAAGACTCCATTGGAGTAACTGTTTAGATCAGTAAAGCTAACAGTTTTGAAAGGGTTTAAGAAATGGATTCACCCTTAACATATAAAAGAGAATCAACTGTTTCTGAATCTTCTAAGGAAACTGGGTGCTTAGACTGTTTTTTCTTTGCCTCTGATTACTGAAAAGTAATGGGGGAAAATCAGATAGCTTGAGTAGTTTTGAGGCTAATCACAGAGGTAAAGGGTATTGCATTTAGTGGAGAGTCCAATTAATCAGACTGTATCTATCTGCCAGGCAGTCTGCTCATCTCACTGAGCAGGCAGAGATGCTCTTGAGAAGACCACTGATGGGCTAGAGTTCTTCCAACATGCTGTTCCTTCCTGGCTGGCTGTTTGAAAAGTCAGCTCATTGCTCCATCATTTTTGAGCAAAGTCAATCAGTTATTGTTATGGCTTTATTAGATGATAAGATAGGAAGGATGTGAACTGCTGCTTTACTGTGGCATAAGACATTTGCCTTAATCCCGAAGGATCAAAGATGAGGGATGATAATTTTGTTAAAAAGAAAGAACAAAAATAAAACTGTTAAAATATTTTAAAACTCTTCTGTGTAGCCAATTAATTTCAAGTGAGTTTTCTTTTCTCTTTTGCTGCATAAATAGCTAAGACACTGGAGTTTTAGGTATTTTTTTACATAATAGATTGACAGTGAGGCTCAAATCCTTGGAGCAATGCAACAATTTACCTGTGCAAAATCAGTAGCAAGTCGCATTTTTCCACCTTCACCGAGAGGTCTTACGAGACTGGCATTGCGGATAAAAAGTTCAATGGCTCTTTGGGCAATAGCTTCAGTGTTGTCAAAGACAAAATCCAAACATTCAAAGTGCTTAAAGTAGTCATTCATAACTCTGGCAATGAAACCTTGTAGCTCTTTCATGTACAGAGAACAAGGAACATCAGGCTTTCCTGAGCTGGGTAATGACCTATAAAAGAAAAAAAAAGCCATTTTCAGCATCAATTCATAAAGCTACAATCTTGTATATTTTCACCTCTTGTTATTATTTCAGTCCTGTGCAATTTTTCCCATTAATGGTATAAAGACACCGTTTTGCTTTGTTTTGTTTTGCTAAGTGCTAAAGAATGTAAAACAAAGCTTAAATTATATTCTTAACTTTGTGTTTAGAACCTATGAGGATTACTGATGGAATTTCAGCACACACTGACCTAAAAGATTATTAAGAATAAAAGACAGCTATCTGTCTTAGATGAATCACACTGGCCTTTCAAGGTTTGACCCAGCTCCCAGCTCGCTATCCACTTTCATGTTTTGCCTGGTAAGCAAATATGTCAATAACAGATTCTGAAATGACATTTTGCACTTTGCAAGGGCAGAAACTGCTTGGTGGCAATCTTTGCTCTCTCAGTTGATCACATCAGTCCTATGACAGCACCATGACAGAGGGATCAGTTGTGTAACAATATGCAGCAGGCAATTTTTTCCCTCCAGATGAGGATGTTTGGAAAGGCTTTAATTTGGAACAGCAGATGATACCAGCTGTGCTCCATGATATACTATTTATAACTTAAAATGTTTACAACTGCCCTTTAAAGAATATATTCAAAGAATATGAAATATTTATAGGGAGGAGTTAGACCAAAATTAGAAATCACCTGATCCTAGCTAATAGATGAGATCACTGACTACATAATGCTGAATCCTTTCCAAAAAGCAAGGGAAATGTTTCCAAATTCTGAGAATGATGCAGAGGAAATGGTGACGGTCTAGAGATGAACAACAGACATGACTAAAATTCCTTGAGGAAGAGAACAAAGTGAGCTTGGTGACCTTCAAGTAAAGCAATGGTGGTCTTCCAATTCTAAAAGCAGACAGAACAGGGAAAGCAGGCTTTCCTTCCACCATGAAGGGTGTACAATGTAGGAAAGACTTTCCTAACAGCAGCAAGGTCACCACCAGGCCACCACAGCGTGCCCAGGCTCTGAATCAGGGCAGGATGGTGGGCTGCCTGAACAGAGGAGTCTTGGGCAGTGATGACAGTGCCACACACATTTGACTTTGTCAGACTCAGGTCACTACAGGGCCTACTTTTATTCAGGCACCAGTATAAAGGGCTAAGTTGCAAAAAATAGCGTATTTTCATATTTTTTTTACTTATTTACTGAATGAACAGTAAACACATATAATTGTGCTATATACTGATACACAGTAACATATGTATACAATGTGAAAAGATAAAAAATCTAATAAACACATTAATTACAGTAAATTCTTATTTATTCCTTCTATCTAGTTATCTTTATGCCATTTGACCAATATCAATGCATTACCCCAACTTCCAAGCCCCAGTAATCACTATTCTACTGTCTGATTTTATCACTTCAGATAAATGAGAACATGAAGTATTTGGTTCCTGTCTGGCTTATTCTTATATAGTATGTCTTCCAGGTTCATCTGTTTTATAGCAATCAGATTCTTAAAATATCTGTTTATATTTAGGTGCTCTGATAGCAGATGCACATATATATATTTTAAATATCATATCCAGTTAATGGATTGACCCCTTTAATCATTTTATAATGATCTCTGAGTCGCATTTTACAATTTTTGACTTAGAACCCATTTTGATTAACTACACCTGTCCCTGTTCTCTTTTGGTTTCCACTGTATAGACCATCTTCTTATCCCTTTTGGTTTCCACTGTATAGACCATCATCTTCTTATCCCTTTTTCAGCTTACGTAGGTTCCTACAGCTGAGATGAGTCTCCCATGAAGGCCAAATCCACTTGGCCTCTCAGTTCTTTTCGTACTTTATCCCAAACATCATAAAATCTCCCTGTCCCTCTGGAGGACTCTGTTCATAGAGAGTAAGATATTGGAACAAATTCCAGAAGCATGTGTTAGCGTAAGTGAAATTATACTTCAGATGAAACTAGAGTTACATATCAACAAATCTCATTGAGGATTAAAGTTTGATTTAAATTTACTAGAATACAAGTATACTTGGCTACTAAAGATCAGTTCTCCCAATCACTCTAAAGCCCTTAATAGCGGGTACTCGACAAGCTGTGCAGACATTCCAGGGTCTTCCAAAGAGAACAGAGATATGCAGAAGCTGAGGCTGAAGTGGGGATGAAGAATACACATGACTGAGAATTAGGAGCTGTGTGTCTTCACATCACCAGCTCTGCATGCAGCCTTTGTTTAGACCAGCGGTTCTCAACCTTCCTAATTCTGTGACCCTTTAACACAGCTCCTCATACGGTGGTGCCCCAACCATAAAATTATTTTTGTTGCCACTTCATAACTAATTTTGATACTGTTATGAATTGCAATGTAAACATCTGTGTTTTCCGATGGTCTTAGCCTGTGAAAGGATCATTTCACCCTGCAGAGGGGCCGTGACCCATAGGTCGAGAACCACAGCCTTAGAGGGACTCAAGTCATTCCTGCAAAGATCCAGGGCCCTTCTCTCACTGCCTCCTTTCCCTATGCAAACTCTCATTAGGTAGGCTCTCCTTACATAAAGCACGATGAGGACTCTAAGAGGAACAGGGGTCTTAGAGAGCTGAGAGAGAGCTTGATCCCAAAGCCAGGGCAGGATTCAGATGAGTCCCCAAAAGGACTATCACAGCTACGCCGGAAATCACACAGATAAAGCGGAGGACATCTGTGAGAAGGAAGGAAAACTACCCAATCCTGAAGCACCGAGCTGAGTCTACAACTCTGATCTGTCTCAACAAGAAGAGAGATGATGGAAACAAGAACAGAGAGGATGGTAACGACATCACAATTAAGGAGGAGGCGAGGCGCTAATGCTAGCACAAGAAGGCCTGGCTGGCAGAGTGGAGAGTGGAGGGGTAGGGAATGGAACGCTAAGGCTGTGAGCACCAGTAACAGTTCTGAGGAAACGTTTTACCCAGAGAAATCTTCCTGATGCATGGTGATGATTATGGCCTCGACCGCATCTGCCACTGATGTCAGTAAGGGCTGGATGGCATTCCCCATAAGAGCGTGAACTGTCTGACAAAGAAAAAAGGAAAGAAGCAAAATCAGAGAAACCAACACAAAGCAATCTGAGGAATGAAGGGAGATTCATTTCTGACTAACAGTTTTCATAGTCTATCAGAGTCAGACTGTACACAGTCTAACTAACAGAAGTCTGCTTCTCCCCCTAACCACTTTCAGCTATGACTCATAAAGCTTAAAATACGTGGACCACAGCACTGAGACTTCCAACTCCCCCAAGCATCTCACTCTGTCAACAGGGTTGTGGGTAAATGATCCCTCGGAGAAAGTAAGCCACAACAGGGAGTAGACATGGTCCATTTACAAAGTTCAGAGCAAACCAATACATTATTTTTTGGCTCTCAAAAAAGTGAAACAAGCAATTCCTTAAAAATCGGAACATCGCCAGATTTTTTTCTTCTCACCAGAAAGAATAGGGCAGGAACACAGGTGATTCCTATAGGGTGGAACAGACAGGCAATTCACAAGGCAGGTTTCTATGGAGAATTCCATGGTAGTGATTTTCTACTGAAGGTTTGTACTCCTGGGAAAATCTGGCGGCGTTTGGAGACCAAGAAGCAGGGAGGAATGTGTCACCAGTATCTACCAGCACATGACAGGGATGCTGCTACAGGTTAGACCACACGTTACATCCTACAGGCTAGAGCACACATGGGAGCTATGCACCAGTGCACCCATGCTGCTACAGGTTAGACCACATGTTACATCCTACAGGCTAGAGCACACACGAGGGAGCTATGCACCAGTGCACCCATGCTGCTCAGGTAGAAAAGTGTTCCACAATCACTGGTTAATCTGTAAAGATCTGTTAGTTAGGGGTTTTGGTTTTGGTGTACAGATACCAACCAGAATCGTGTCAACACCCCAAATAAAAACTGTATGTATACTACACATGCTTCGGTGGTAATTAAAATGACTGATGATGGATGGTTATGGCTCGTAATAATGAATAAGTGTCAAGTTTCTACATGTTACCTGCAGGTCTTAATCTGTCAAGATAATAAGCATAATATATACAAAGGGGTGTGTGTGACCCAGTCTTCAGTCTAGTGATACAGATGAAACATGATTATAATGGGAACATTCCAACAGAGTACAGTGGAATCACATGGGGACTTCCATGCCACACTGAAAAAATATGAAAAATAAAAGGTGTTTGTTTGAACTGAATCTCTGACAAGCAGGAAGGAAACAGAGAAAGATGGGACTGGGAACACATGTCAAATGCTAATCTACCTGGGAGCTAAAGGGAACAGGACACACAAGAGCCTGACAGTGAAAGAGATGCAGCTGGAGTGTGTTTGGGTGGATCAGGAAAAGATGCAGCCCAGTGATAGAACACAGTCAAGATTTCAATTTAGAAAACAATCATAGTGGATAGTAGCCTAAGGGGTTAGACTGAGGCAGGAACACAATCATGAGGCTGCAGGAGATACTGATGCAAAATGAACAAATTAGACATAGCAAGATGGGAGAGGAAGTCAGCAGGGCTTGGTGGTTACAACGTATGAAGAGATTTAAGAGTACATGTATTTTTTATTTAATAGTAACATCATTGACTCAACATTACAAATAAAAGCAGGAGAAGTTGACTATGGAAAAAGATAAATTCAGTTAGGGATAAGAATTAAAAAGCTTATTTGAAAACCAGGTATTAGGTAGGTACAGAGATATTTAAATTTGTACCTCCTGAGATGTTTTGGTTAGATTTGCTATTCACCAGTTTTTGAGACAGGAGAAACACCAAGAGAGTCAGTGAGCCCAGAGATTACTGCACAGATTGATGCCAAGTGGCATGTGCCCTTGGAGGAAGAGGAGAGACCTGATCAGACAGGTGATTTTACCTACAAATAAATTATTCTCTCCGATTTACAATATATGTGAAATCATTTATAGAGGAGCTCAGGCATGTTCAGAGGACTCTCCAAAGCCATGGGTGAGCAAGTGGAGTAGCTGAGGCTCTTTAAACATGTCTGCCCTATGAGCCTGGGCTGTAAGCTGGGAAAAGAAAGCAAAGTGACCACAGAGTACAGGGATAAAAGTGAAGACAGTCTACTCAGGGTAAGAAGGAACATCTAATACAAAACAAGAGTGCCTACTGCAGAAAGAAGGAGATACAGCTCGGGCAGTTCTGAGAGCTGTGGAACTCCAGGGTAGACAGGCAGGCTCTTCAGTCTAGGGCCTCGCTCCCAGAGGACCACAGTGAGGCCAGGGCAAGGGTCAGTGGTTAATATCCAGGAGAAGACAGAAACTAGGTTTTACTGTCTGATCTGGATCCCTCTTTCTCACTCTTCATTCCCACTGGTCTCTGGCCTTCTCCCAAATGGTCTTCTGTAGCAATGCAATATCCTTCACAAGACAGTCTTCAGGCAGGCACACATGGGACAGACAGAAGGCACAGGAAGCATGAAGTAGAAAATTCATTTATATATATTAAATCTAGATTCTGCAGATGACAAAAATGCTATATTTTATCTTTCTTACACCTCCACTAGTCTCTTGTTCCTCTCGCACATCACTTAGATTCTCTTCTCACGTTAGGAGTCCATGTCTACTCTCATGTAATATATGTATGCATATTTGATTCTAATTCCATTTGCAAGAGAAAACATGTAATATTTGCTCAACTCTGGCTTATTTTCTTGACCTGATGTTCTCCGGTTCCACCCATTTTCCTGAAAATGTCAAACCATTCTTCTTCATGACTAAATAAGGCAGCATTTCTTTCTCCTCTCATCTGGATGGGCATCAAGTCTGGTTCCGCATCTGGGTGATGTTGATGGTGCAGATGTGAATGTGGATGCACACGTCACTCCGGGGTTCACTACCTCACACCTGTTTATTTTGATTTTTTTTCTTTTTCTTTTTTGGTTTGTCGAGACAGATTTTCTCTGTAGCTTTGGTGCTTGTCCTGGAACCAGCTCTGTAGACCAGGCTGACCTCGAACTCACAGAGATCCATCCGCCTGCCTCTGCTTCCTGATTGAGTAGGAATGTGATAGTTGAGTTGTATGGTAGTTCCAATTTCAGTTTTCTTGGGACCCTGCATATCAATCTCCATATGTGACTATAAAGTTTACATTCATAACTGTAAGTGTACGACAGTTCATCTGTTCCTAAATCCTTACTGGCACGAGTTGTCATTTCTCTTCATTGACTATTTTGATTGGGATAGGATGGAATACAGTGTAGGCTTAATTTGCATTTTCCTGATGGCTAAGGATTTTGAACATTTTTCATATATTCACTGGCTACTTATATTCTTTTAATTATTTTAAAATTTCATTCATACATATACTGAAGTTTAGTCATTTTCACACACACCTCCTTACCCTTACTTATTCCTTTTAGGGGATAATATCTGACTGCATTTTAGTTCTTCTTTTGAGAATTGTCTATTCAGTTCATTTCTTCTCAGAAAGAATTTGGTAGTGTCCTTTCAGTTTCTATTTTACAGAAAGTTTGAGGGGCGTTGATGTTACATCTTTTCAGGTCTGATGGAATTCAGGTGTGAACCTGTAGATCTTAGAGTTTCTTTGTTGGTAAACTATTACTGCTTCAATCTTGTTGATTGTTATGGACCTGTTTAAGTTGTTTATTTTTTTTACTTAATTTCAATAAGTTATATGTACCTACAAATTTATTAATTTCTCATACAGTCCAGACTAGCTGAGCTCACTAGTTACTGAAGATGGTCTTAGATTCCTGTCTACACCTCCTAAGTGTTAAGTGCTAGGGACTGAACACATTTGGATCATCCTAGGGTGTGAGAAGCATATTATGGGAAGGAGAAAGCTGGGAGGTGGGACTGTCTAATTGTTTAAATTCAGCACTAGTCTCCATCTGACTCATAAGCCCCATTCATGCAGAATAAACTAAATATGTCTTGCCCATACTATTTTAAGAAGTGAACTATTAAGAACAATCTCAGCACTTGAGAGATGACAGCAAGAGGACTACCAGCTGCAGGCTATCTTGGATACATAGAAAATTCAAAGCCAACCTGGGCTACATGAGACCTTGTGTTAATGGAAAATGAGTGAGCTGAATGTGGGCATGGTCATGAATCATGGCAGGCGTAACAGTGTATGACCTGAGTATGACCACATTAAGGCAAAATCATAAATACTCTTAGAAGAAATATTTTAAAATTTTGTGTTTACACAATATAGTATTCAAGGTACAGAATATATTCAAAATTAATGCAAAAAGAAAAACCTAGGAAATTTTATGAAACCTTAAGGAAACAGATGATCTGAAATGACACAGACTCCAAAATTATGAGGAATATCCTCTCTGAGATAAAGCAAATAATAATAATGAATAATAATGATAAAAGTACTACTAATAATGGAGTTTTCAGCAGGTAGTAAATTTTATGATTTTGTCCGCGGGTCCCGAGAGCCGCCATCCCCGGGCAGGGCCCAGCCATGCGCGAGCGGCTGGGCAGGCGAGCGGGTGGGAGACAAGTGGACAGAAACATCGTACAGAATACAATTAGATACTTATTACTTAGAGGAGGGGGGAAGAAAGGAGAGAGAGAGAGAGAGAGAGAGAGAGAGAGAGAGAG
>LOJH01035000.1:3636-15879 GCA_001685095.1 Ellobius talpinus | reverse complement strand
CTCATTTAAAAATGTATAGTTAAGAAATACAGATTAATAGTCATCTATAATAATTAAACTTTTAATTATGTTAGGGTTTCTAGATATACAGAGATAAATTTCAGTTAGATAAGTAATCTTCAACACTTCAAAGACCTACTGAATATGGCGCTTAAAATGTCTTAAGAACTTACACTTTTATTGACAGTGAGATATGTCTGCTTCTGGTAGCACCAATCTACTTCAAGAGGATGATGGGCATTGAAGAGGCTCCTTATGGAGATGGTAGCCATTTGGGCAAGAAACTGCTCTTGCCTGTACTTCTTGATGGTATGTTGTATAAGCCGGACAAGCAAGACCCACAAAAAATGACTGCTGAACTTGCCAAAAGATTAGACAGTCCTTCAGGGTTCCTGCTTCTTGAAAGAATCTGCCACACATTCTGCAGGATACAGAAGAAAGTGATGTCAGAACATTACCTGTAAGCCACAGCCTCATGGTAATACATAGATTAACAGAAATTGATTAATTTAAGATGTAAGAGTTAGCTATGAATATGACTAAGCCATTGGCCAAACAGCTTTATTTATTAACCAATAAAAGCAACACATATACAGAAGGACCTCCCACATCATGTCCTCTCTCCCACTCTCCTTTTAAAATATGCTAATACATTCAGCAGCTATGTAGAAGAGGGCATTTAGAATGTTTCTTATCTTACTGGGTGCACCTTGGACAAGTGCCAAATACTTATCATCACACAGTATTCAAGAGCTGGATCTAAATGAAGGCAGAGATAGCAAATTGTTTTTGACTGAAATGGAACATGAGATCATCTTCAGGTTCCAGTGACTGTCTTTTATTCTTGTTTTCCATTGGTCTTTACTATTTTGTCCACTGTGGATACAAAGTTGTGTGTTAGACTTGTGAGAGGAGTGTAAAATACAGCAATTAAATGTTCATATGTTGATGCCAAGGTAGCACCAGAATGTTATTTCAGTTTTAAACCAAGTTTCCAAGGATCTGTAGTCCCACCAGGTAGTGGTCTTTCTGTTGCAAATGCTAGTTAGCTCACCGACATGTCCTGGGGGTGGATTCTGATAATGTTTGTTTCTCCCCCTGTGCCCTTTTGCCTATTGCCTCTATTGGTTCACCAGGCCCCAGCAATATGAGAACTAGAAACCAATCACTTCCATTTTAGAGTTCTTTTCAGACAGTGACTGTCCAAGCCAACTCCTCAGAGATAAAAAGTGTAAAACTAATGACCGTATACAATAACAGGAATGCACAAAAAGATTAATGCAGACATTGGTGCATATAAAACTTAAAGCCAAGGCTTCCTTCAGTTCTGAACAAAGGGGGCCTCCTACTGTAAAAAAAAAAGTGTCCTTTGATATTTAAAACACTAAAGAACTCCCATACAGTCACTTAGAAAAGTATTCTTCAATGTATGCTTAGTGCAGAGTAAGGCAAGTGTCTCATGCTATGATGCTCAACAACTTAGCCATAACCTTCAGTGTGCTCAGATGGAGCTGGGTTATAATTAACTCCTTTGGAAAGGCTCCCCTGGACTTGGTCTTTAATTAGGATTAAAATGCTCTCTGGACCCACAGGAGAGACAAGAGAAGCCTTTTATTTTCATCATTACCATTTCTCTCAGGCAAGATCACTTTTCAGGAAAAGATGTGTAGACTTTTTCTCTAATCTTCACAAAGAGAAAGCCAGCCTGTTAAACTAATTACCCTCATTTCTCCCAATCCAAAAGTGACTTCAAGGCAGCAAGCTTTAGGAGAATGAAGATCGTTCAATTGTTTCACTGCAAGAGAGTGCTGTGATTGTAGTGGCTGGCGGCAGTTGTGACAAAGATAAAACCATCCATCATTAGGAAGGCCAGACACAGGAACTCAAGAAGGAACTATGACAAGATGCTATAATGAGATAATGCTCCCCTCAAACTTATCTGAGACAAGGCAATTATGTAAATTCATGTGTAAGAAAGACTTGAAATATATGAACAAAGAATCTTCCAGAAATCATGTATGCAGGGAAAGTAGAATTCATAAAAGGAAAAGAGAGATTATGTGACTACTAGCAGCATAAACCTTCTATATAAAAAATACCACAAGCAAACGTAAGAGTAAACAAGAAGCTTATGCAGGAGAAATTGTTTAATTGCCATGCTCTATACCAGGGACACATAGGGTACTCATTTCAGAAGCATTGATTGCACATAAAACATGAATCTAAATATAAATATATACATTATATGTACTGTGTGAGTGTTAAACTATAGGTTAATAAATCCCTCAACATAGAAACGTTAATGCAACTCAACAAGGGAAAAACCTCAAAAGAAATATTTGATAATTTGCATTTATACATAATGGTATGCTATTCAGCCGTAAAAAAGCTTGGAATCCTGTTATTTGTGTCAACTGTAGAAAGGACTAAAGTTCATTCTGGTAAGAGAAATGAGCCAGGGACAGAAAGACAAATTCTGATGTTTTCATTTGTGGAGGATTGTAAAGAAGAAGAAATTTTATTGCTTAGAAAAAGATAGTAGATTAGGGGGTTACTAGGAACTAGGGAAGAGAGGGAGAGAGACAACAGTCAGACAAGAGGAATTAGTCTTGTCTTAAGGCCTATAGACTATATATATATATAGAGAGAGAGACTATAGAATGGCTACAGTCTGTAACAAACTATGACATATTTCAAAATAACTAGCGGAGTTAGTCTTCAAATTATCAACACAGAGAAATGATTAATATTTGAGGGTATGGAAGTGTGAATCACCCTGACTCATTACAAATTGTATATGAATTATGCTTTACCACATAGACACAAATATATGTGAGTTGGAAATCTTTTTAAAGGAAAGTAAGGGGGCAGGGCTACATCTCACTGGTAGAGGATATATATAGAACATATGAGGCCTTAGACTTGTTTCCAGATCCCCCCACAGAGACAAACACAAAAAGAGAGATAATATTTAGTAAATACAAAGAAAAGGGAGTTTACAAAAGAGCAGACACCAATATTACAAAAAAGGATAAATTTCACAATTAATCAAAACAATTAAAGTTTTAAAAACGTAAAGATGGGCTTCCACCATAACTATAGCTATTAAAGAAATTTCTTAAATGTTTAGAAAGAGATAATTTGAGGGTTATCAAAAGAAATGTGCATCTAACATGGCAACATTATCATAACAAGATAAAGGGAAATAAAGAATCAGAAAAATTTAAAGAAAATATTATCATAAATATAAAAAGTACTAAAATTATACATATTTTTGGTGTATTTGAGAGAGGATTTCTCTGTAGCTTTGGAGACTGTCCTGGAACTAGCTCTTATAGACCAGGCTGGCCTCAAACTCAGAGATCCGCCTGCCTCTGCCTCCCAAGTGCTGGGATTAAAAATGTGCACCACCACCACCCAGCTAATTATACATATTTTTAAAACTCAACAAGTTATCCTCTAGGGAGAAAATGTTATCACTTACCTTTAATGTGGGGTTCGATGATTTAAAACCCAGTGATTCATTAGTATTTTAATAAAGCTTATACATTAACTTATGTGGATTTAAAACTTTTAAACTGGTGATCTCTTAAGAAAAAGAACAAAATCTCAACTTTCTTCCTGGCCAGGTTTACCCTTTGATGTACTTCCATGTCTCCCAGGCATAGGTCTCTGTGTAATTGTTTTTTAAGAAAGCAGAAACGTCAGCACGCTAAGACCTTGAGCAGCACCTGCCGCCTAGTCACTGCAGCTAGTCATCATGTCAATCAGCAATCGTCACCTGTCAATCAACAGTCATTACCTGTCAATCAGCAATCATCACCCACCTGAGTCCCATGAGCATTAATGGACTTTGCTAGAGACTGTGTGTCATTGTGAAGCACAGATCCTGCCCCATACTGAACACTTGATGAAGAGTAACATTTGTAGAAATAATTAAAATAAAAACCATATGTTATTGACTACCCACCCTTTAAATGTGGAGGTCTAAAATGATATTTAAATTTTGGTCCATGACATACAAAAATAATACTATCTTGTCTCTATCAGGACTAGCACTTAGGAGGAATTATCCTGTTCCAAATAATGAACAATTATGAAAAACCACAACTTGTATCTCTATAAAATGAAAATCATCAAACAAGTTGGTACATTGGTAAAACATGGCTCACCATACAGTTACTAAGGTTATCTATCTCACATGAGCATCAGACGGTAGTTAGTTGAAATTTACATGGATCTGTTTTCTTATTCATAAAACCAGGGGCTAGGAGTAAAGATAAACTATTTTCTGACACTCTCCTATACAGATTTTTGTGATAATTTGACTTTATGGTTTGTTATTGGAGTGGATTGGATGGAAGGATCAGACTCAGAAGCATGCGCACTTGGCCCACAATACAAGAAAAATAAATTGGAGTGAATAGAGAGATCTTGGGCTAGCTAGGCTTGTTGAGGGCAGGGGGTGGGGCTGCAATGCAAACGATGCCTCAGTGGCTGTGCAATATGGCATTCCTTTGGCTTCAAATAACAATCTGTTTCCAGAATTGGGGTGCTCCTGCCGTCTCTCAGGAGGATGTTGTGAACATACAATTTGATGGTGGTTTATGCCTGACCTGCTGCTTCTATCTGCTACTTGCTAATTATTCTTTCTCTCTTTCTTGCTATACAAAAGCTCAGTCGTTCATAAGCGAAAGCACTGTGGCAGCTGTTATAGATTGTTCTCTGAACCATACCAAACATTTATTATGTTATTTGAAAAACATGGTTTTAAATGCATCCTTAAACATTCAGTTTCAATCCCTCATTGCTCTATACAGTTGGTGACAGATGACTCCAGATATGACCTCCTGATGTTGAGAGCCTCCAGTAGGTATTTGCTTTGTTTTTTGAGAGCCTATTAATGAAAAGCAGACAGGCAAGGAGTCCTTGGGTCCCTGTCCCACAGTTGTAGTTGAGTGACATTTGCTAATGATTCCCTTTGTCACATTTGTATATGCTTCAATCTTAGACTCAGAGTCCCCCTTCCAGGTCCTTTCTATGCTCGGAGGTGAGATGATCACATATTAATAAGAGTTGAAATAGTTTCCAAAGAAGCTAACACCAGACTGATTGATCTGCTGAGGTCTGCCTTTATAAAACGAATGTCATATAATCTTTGCAATCAGAGGTATAGAAGAACAAATTTATCCATGTGAGATTTTGCTTCTCTTCTGACAAAATTCTATCCAGAAAGCAATCTCCAGCTAAGCTCCATAGCAGGCTGCTAGGGATGACAAAATTTGTGCCACGGATTGTGGTGCCACTCTGCCCTCAGCAAAGTACCTGCTGCTTCTGCAGCATGAGGATGACTTTCTATTTCAATTAAAATAAAAGCCCATGCCCCCTTGTGACTTCCTCCAAGACCAAGAGCAACTCCAGGCACATACTGACTTTGTAAACTCTTTCTTATATGGAGAACTAAAGCATCTGGCTTAAAAACTTCCCCACATAAATAACACTTTTCAGTTAGAGGCTGCCATTCCGAATCAGCAGCTGGATAATCCAGTTCAATTCCATTAGTATCTAAAGCCCCTGCGATAGCTGGAATCCTCTGCCTGTGGGTTCTTGATGCAAAACCCAGGTAAATTAGGTGTCAGGTCAGTGAAGATCATTGCCATAGCAACAATGTTAGATGCCTTCCCATTATGAATTCAAGACGAGGGTCTTCCTGTATCTCATAAATTCCTTGGCCTGTTTTTTTCAGGTGTGATGTCAATGGTTCACATGCCTTTATCTACCCTGGTGAAGAAATAGGGTGGTACCTTTTCTATTCCCAGGAGTTTACCAGTCTGGGATGTTTCGATGATACCAGACAGATGGTAAAGTCATCCTCCAGCCTCAATATAGAGCCAAAAGCTGTATGTAAGACATACAGGGCTCAGTCTGAAAAACCACTCTATTATACTATACGGAGTATCAGAGCAGGGCAGGCTGATCTCAGCGCTGCTCCTGTCCACGAGCCTTGGGAGACAGATTCTATGATTAGTAACCTCAGGATAAGGAATAATGGAGGCTAGAGCATGCTCATTGTATCTGAAGTCCCCCAGCAATTTCTAATGTGCCCACACATGCAAGCTGTATCCACCTGTCCTGTCAAATGTAGTTAAACGCCAAATTCATATACCTTATCCAAGAACTAGAATGTAAAAGAGAAACATGGTAAGAATATCTAGGCTGGGGTCTGACTCACATCTACCGTTTTCTCCAATCTGAAGTATGTTGGCTTCAGTATTCACCATTCTTGGTAGTATTACTGTCCCTCTGCTATTCTAAAGCATCCTCCATAACAGTGCTTCCCCAACTTTCTCCACCCTGCGACAAACACAAAAGCTTGCCAGGAGAAACAGAAAGTACAGAAGAGCAACCCAGCTCATTTTCCCATAGTCATCCAAGTGTCCAGCCATCTGTCCTACCGTTTTGCTTCCACCTCCAGTCACTTGATTTGAACATATGAACAAGTGCAGACGGCAGCTGTCATAGATTCCATGGCATATATACAGCACATAGACCCTAACATAAAACTTGGCAAGGAAAGACAGCAGGCAGAACAGGACCGAATCAAGATATAATTGTAACCTTGACAAGATCTCCTTTTGCCTTCCTACCTCACACATTAGAATCCTCTTCCCATCCAGGCTGCCCACAGTCTACCAGGCCATCCATCCCTCAAGCTTAATTCTAGTAGTCAGAAGATGGTTACCTTCGGGGTGGGGACTGGTTGCCCCTTCTGAAATGCCTTTGGTTATCCGAATTTTTCCTGATAAACAAAACCCTTGGGAAAGTTCCTCTTTTCATAAATGAGATTAAGCATTGCACACACATACACACACACTCAACACACACATATATAATTCATTGTACCCCATTTTACTCAGTTAACTCACATTTAACAACTACTTGCTAAGAATGAAACCTCATGCTGCAACAATGATTTCTGCAACTAAGGAGCTTATACATTTAACTAATGAGAATAATTTAGACTACACACCATTTAAGCCAAAAAGTTAACCCAACTTTATCAAAGTGCATTAATAAAATGTGTAGAAACTGATATAAATACAATGGGTAGAAAAAGATCAAGGACAATGGATGAGTCAATACAGAGTGAAGAAGCTTAATATGTAATAGCTAAAGGCAGCTGTTACCAACTGTCATTCTTATGCGTGAGCATTTTCTCCATGCAAGCTGAAAAGATAAACACCATTTTCTGAGATTAACTTGGCACAAGGCGATCTAAGTAGAAGGTTTTGATGTATTCCTGATGCAGGACGTAGGCTGGGTCAAAGTTCATGCGAGAGACTGCCATAATCTGACCTTGATCCTTACATTGTGTTTAGTAAGCTGGGGTTTTGTTTGTTCTCTTTTGAGATGAACTTTTAGAACACCACTCATCACTCTGAGCGCGCAACCCAGATGAGATGAACTGGACCACAGGAACCTATTTGTTTGTTGTTTTGTTTTGTTTGCACGTCCAGTGAGATTGACGGAGGAGATTAGCCAGACGCTCAAAGGCTGGCTAGCCTGGGCTCACCTCAGGGCAGAGACAAGAGAAACTTGGCCTTGGCAAGGTAGCGGAGAGCTGACTCCTGAAAGAAAAGCTATCCTCTGTCCTCAACATGCTCTTTGTGCCATGAACACAAGTGTGTACACACACACACACAGAGAGAGAGAGAGATACTATTACTACTACTAATAATACATTTCAAAATAAAATCAAGTCAGTCTGCACAACCTTCCTTCTCTGTATTCTCAGAGAATTTTAAGAAAAAGACTAAATGTTCGTCTACAAGAATAAAAAGTAAAATTAACTAAATACAAGGAATTTGAAATATAATATTCTTACGTATTTGGAAGTAGAAAAAAAAGTTAGTAACGATACCATAAACAAGCATGCATGGGTGCTGATGGGCTAGCTCAGTGAGAAAGTGATTGCTGAGCAAACAGAACGACGTGAGTTCCATCTCCAGAGTCCATGTAAAAAGTTGTCTATGAGAGGCTTGTCCTTATCATTTTGGACTCAGGGCAACATCTTTTGGACTCCCTGGCCAGCCAATTTGATCTACATGGTAAGGCCAGGGTCAATGAGGGACTCTTTATCAAAAAAAAAGAAAAGGAAAATACGATGGACAGCAGCTGAGAAATAACATCCAAGGTTGTCCTTTGGCCTTCACGTTGATGTGTACATACATGTATTTACACAGGCATGCGTATAAAGGACGCACAGGTCTAAAGTCAAATTAGCAGATTATAGTTGGCATTAGATGAATGAGAAAATAAATGTATTGTTATATAAAGGGTTACTATATATAACAAATACATAAAGAGTATATAATAAAAAATCTAAAAAATTCCCCTTGAAATAGCCTTGAAAACTCATTATATACCCAACTGGCCTTTTTTTTTAGTTGTTGTTTGTTTGGGCTTTGGTTTGCTTCTTTTGTCATAAAATCTGTCAATGGAATGGAAGAAAACACTCAATGTTGTCTGTATCCTTGTAAATTCTGTGAACCACTACACATGGTTCTCACCACCACAGTCATGCACACTTCACAATACTGAACCCAAGCAAGGAATGAGCCAGTTGGGGCAGAGAATTGATGTCAAGTTAAGAGTATGAAGACTAATAATTGAGAATTTTCCAAAAGTGTAGAACTAAATTCAATTAAATCTTATGGCTACATAAGGAAAGACTTAACTCAAAAAGCTATACCATCCAATATTTTGAAGTTGTAAATAACCTCTCCTTGTAACATTATTTTACACTGAGTTTAGGCTCCTTTAACAGTCAACACAGAAGTATGAACCCCTACCAATGTCTTCACTATGTCTGCAAACTTTGATAAAGATTTTAACTTTCTTTAATATATACAAGTTTCAAGGTTTTTGCCAAATAATTTTTTTTTCAAAAACACAAGCTAAATAGGATTGTATGTATCGGCACACAGAAATGCTAGTGGGAAGTTACAGGAAGTCCCCAATTTAAAACCTGACTGCTTTCCAAACATGAATTTGAGAGTTGGTTAAATGGGAGGAATCTTCTTGTGGAAATAAATGGTAGAGATTTTCCTGAGAGCAAGGCGGGATGGTGATATAGCTAAGTCATAGTTCCACCAGCACTGCCTAAATTCTGGGTCCGGGGGAAAGAGCCTGCTTGGTAGAGGAGGAGGAAAGGGCAAGCAGAGGTTGGCTTCTCCTTCTTAATGTCTCATCCCACCTTGATGCTGTAACAGAATGCCTTGCACTGTGTGGCTAATGAAAATAGAAAGTTGTCTCTGAGGTTCTGGAGGCGAGAAAAATAAGAGCAAGGTGCAGGCAGACTCAGTGCCCCCAGGGACTACCACCTCCTAGTCAGTTGTCTGCTCTTGGGAGAGTGGTTTTTTTTATTGTTTTTGTCTTTCTGTACAACCTAAGTGAGTCCTGAAATCACTATACAGCCCAGGTTGGCCTCAAACTCACTCTTCTGATCCAGACGCCTGAGTGTGGGATTATAGGCATGCACCACCACACCCAACTTTGGTACAGTACAATTAACAATTTACTGTAGGTATCATGGTATCTTGTGATCTATAGACTTATTCATTCTGCCAAACCATAAATTTGTACACTCTGATCAGTCCTATTTATTTCCCTAATAACCATGGCTTTCTCTATTTGTTTGTTGTTTTATCAAATTTCCCACATTAAGTGAATAAATGTTTTTGTGGTTGTTATTGTTATAGGTTTTGGTTCCTGATGTATTTCACCAAGCACAATGTCCTCCATATTCCTTTGAGTTACCACAGATGGCCAAATCTTCCATCTACCATGTCTTTACCACCCAGCTGCCGGCAGATGTTTGGGCAGACTTCTTGTACTGGTCATTGTGTAAAGTTCTAGGATGGATTTGGAAATGCAGAGTCCTGCAGAGTCTCTTTCACATGCAGCTCTCATTCCCTTCGGATGCATATTCCACAGAGGATTGCTGGGTCATGTGGTTGTTCTGGTTTTCACGTTTGGAGGACCTTCCATACCACTTTGCATAAAAAAAAAGTCACATCTCTGCATCCTCACTCTCCCTGCACAGGGCTCCTCACTTTCCATCTCCTGATGCTTTTTAAAAGAAATATGTACATGCCAGGGAAGGTATGTATACAGGTATGTGCAGGTGTCTACAGAGATCAAAGAGGACACTGGATCCCCTGGAGATGGAGTTACAGGTGATTTTGAGCTGCTCAGTATGAATACTGGGATTCGAATGTGGATCCTCTGGAAGAATGGTATGAACTTACATACTTAAATACTTAGATTAGCTCCCCCAACTCTGCAATCTTAACATGGAGTCCCTGCTGCTGGGGATTGCAGAGGAACATCTGCAGTCAAGTTGTTCTGTTGCTTAGCAATTTTCTTATTGGCTGTGGTTCTATCGATGACTGCAGTTTCTCTAATGCTACTCCTTCTGGCTTTTGACAGATCAGATCATCACTCAGGAATGGAAAGGATGGGATGAAGCTGCAGAGATGGCTCGCTGGTTAAGAGCACTGACTTCACTTCCAGAGGTCCAGGGTTTGATTCCCAGCACCCATATAGTGACTCGCAATCATCTATAACTCTATTCTCAGGGAACTGATACCCTCTTCTGGCCTCTGCAGGCAACACACATGCACGCAGTCAAACATTCATACACATAAAACAAAGTCTTTTTAAAAAGAAAAGGAAAAAATCATGATCATCAGATGAGCAAGCACGGCAGTTAAAGAGCCCTGGCGTGGGTATAGATGGCTGGAGTCCCTATTGCTATTCATTTTTACTCCTTTGCCAGTTTTAAAATTACCTTTTAAATATCTGGGCATGGTGTTGCTTTTTCCTTTTGTCTTCCCTTGAGGTTCTTCAGCACTATTTGGCTACGTGCACAGCGTTTTATTTAACTAACCTGTTTTGTTTGAAGAAGTGCCGGGTGCCACTGTCCTCGTCTAATTGTGAAGTCTGGCGCACGAGAGGATGCTGTCTTTCTTCCTCTGTGCAACCGAACTTGGGTAAAGAGGCAGCAGATGAGGAGCAGGGCTGGTGGCAGGAAGGCTTTGCTCAGTGTGAACCCTTGGACCTGTTGATGCCCGCTCAGCTGGAAGACTGACCCCGTCCTCACCCCATCCCCTGTCCTCAGCACTGTGGAGTCAGACAGACATGGAGTCAAAGATCTTTCCCATATACTAACTGGGTAACTTTTGGAAACTTTTCTTTAGCTGTAGTTTCCTTCCTTGGACGCAGATGTAATCTCAATTATGAATGCTTAAGCCAAAGTTAGGATTTGCAAAGATACCAAAATGCCCAACTCCTAACTCTGCCCCTTCAGTGCCCCTGTCTCCATTGCCCCTTTATTAGCTCAGTTCATAAACTCAACCCTCTTTTTGTTATTTTTATCTTAATTTTATATATTTAACTTTTCAATTTTTAAAAAAATATTATTTTCCTTCTACAAAGATTGTTTTTCCTCTGCATAATTCCTTGTGTGTGTAATGAATAAAGTATAAGATATCATGGATCAAGTTAAAAAAGAAACAATTATCTGATGGAGTAAGAGGATATATATTTAGGATAATGTGTGTATTAGCTGCCCCTCTTGGCAGTGGCCAGTGTGCCAGTCTCACAAACATATACATCATTCATAAATCAAAATTCCTATTTTTTCAACAAGAACACAAGTAGAATGTTGAGGGAGGCTGCTCGTTTGTTCCCAGCCACTTAGACCCAAAATAATCACTCAGAAACTATATTATCTGTGATACTTTTTGGCCAATAGCTTAAGTTTATTTCTTGTTAATTCTTGTATCTTAACTAACACATTTCCATTAATCTGTGTATCACCCTGTGGCTGTGGCTTACTGGGTAAAGTTCCATCAAGCATCTGTCTCTGGCATGGCTACATGGCTTTTCCTTGATTCCGCCTATTCTCTCTCTCTCTCTCTCTCTCTCTATATATATATATATATATATGTATATATATATATCTTCTAGTCTGACTATATTCTGTTAAGCCTTGACTGAAAGCAGCTTCTTTATTAAGCAGTAAAAGCAAAACATATACAGAATGACTTCCCACACCATTTTCGCTCTTCTGTTTAAATAAAAAGGAAGGGTTTAACTTTAGCACAGTAAAATTATATATACCAAGACAGGTATCAAGCAAGAATTACAGTTACAACATTTATATCTACTTTATCTTTT
>LOJH01034997.1:3624-15879 GCA_001685095.1 Ellobius talpinus | reverse complement strand
TGGGGATCTGGAGAGATGACTCAGTGGTTAAGAGCACTGGCTGCTCTTCCAGAGCACCTGGGTTCAATTCCCAGCCACCCACATGGCAGCTCACAGCCATCTGTAACTCCAGTTCCAGGAGACCTGGCACCCTCACACAGACCCTCACACAGACATACATGCAGCAAAATACCAGTGCACATTAAAAAAATAAATAAATTTAAAATATTTTTTAAAAAGACGTAAAGAAAAGACATATAGAATAGAGAAAGGTAAAAGCCCAGAGGCAAAAAAATAGATGGGATAATTTAAGAAAAGCTGTCTGGAAACAAGCCAAGCTAAGGCTGGGCATTCATAAGTTTTTAAAAAAGAAAAAAAGAAAGGATACCAACATTGGCTGCAGAATTGTCCGGGCTTGAAGAAAGGACAGAAGAAATGACCAGTTTGGGCAGCACCAGCACTGGAGCATGCACCTCCCTCTCCCTTCCTCAGAGCCACCTGACTCGCCCTGCATGAACTTTGACCCAGAAAGTACTTCTGGGAATCAACAGTGGGAATAAAGGATGTTCCCTAGCCTGATAATTGCTTTGATGTTGATCGTGGGCAAAACAGAAAGGGCAAGAGGGGTTAACATGAGCAATCTGTACTTCAGCCATACTCTAGACTACAAATAAATACAGAGAGACAGTTCTGGGGTAAGAACACCAACTGCTCTTCCAGAGGACCCAGGTTCAATTCCCAGCACCCACATGATAGCTTGCAACCACCCATAATTCCAGTTCCAGGGGATCCCAGGCCTCTTCTGGCCTCCTCAGGCACTGCTTACACATGGTGCACAGAATACATGAACACAAGACACTCATATACATTAAATACATTAAATAAAAACAATAACCCTGCAAAAAATGTCTCACAAGGAAGTCAATGACCACAGCAGACAGCAAAGCATTGTGATCTAAATTTCATGGGGTTCCAGAAACGTGGGGATGTGTAAACCTATATCTAATGTGTGCCTAGGGACAAGCATTGGAAGAAACACATAAAATGCTAATGGTACTCATTTCTGGGTGAGTTCTTTGGCTTTTTAAAAATTCTCTGCATTTTTGATGCCTCTCAGAATGAAGCAGCAATGTATCTCTCTTTCTGTGGCTGGCACGGGCTGCTTGGATCCAGTCCTTCCTGTGTGCCTGGGGACAAATCACCTGACCTCCAGGCTTCTAGTTTCCCACCTGGACAATGCCAACAGCAGCTGTCTCAGCCTGTATGGGGGTTAAAGTTAATGTATGCAAAATGTTCAGCTTCTGGACTCAAAGATAATAACACCCCAGTGCCAGCTGTTTTTATTATTTGCTTAATTTTCTACGTATAAACATGTCACTGTACTGCACTAGGGATATCACAGCGCCAGCTAGACTCCAGTGGAGAGAAGATTAAAGCCAGCACTCACAACCGATTAATCCGCTGTGGTTGGAAGCAGTGATTAATTCATTACAGTTGGGGTGATGCTGTGCAAGCGCTTTAAGGGGACCCTTGTTGAGGGTTTTGATCATTTTCTTAAGAGTATAGAAAGTGTGGCACTGAACGGCTTCAAGCAGGGCCGTGATCAGAGTGCACTGAGCTGAAACTCCGTGTCTACACTGTGTGCGGAGAAGGCTGGAGTCTTCCTGTACGGCTACAGTGGCTGGAGAGCCAAGCAGAAGAGGTAGGCAACCCTAGGAAGGCACCCCCCACCAGACTCCAGCACCCCAGGACCATCAGGAAGTGGATCTCCACACTTAGGAAGAATGGTCTGGGGTATAGACAGGTCAAATCTGGCGTTACCTGTGGAACCGGGAGCATGCTAGAAAGTCCCAGAGGCTATGCCATCCAGAAGGCCACCTACAAGAGGACCATATGGTCATTGCTCTGCACAGAGACATCCCACAGATGGCTGCCAGGGACTTGGGTGACCTGGCTGCGTGGTCCCTGTAGGCTGAGACCCCTCACATGTTGGTGCCCCTACACAGGCCCAGGCCCTTGGGTACCTCTGAATTCTGGCAGGCCTCAGTAGAGCTGTAGGCTGTCAGGGTGCTTCACTCCTGTCATTCAGATCTGTCCTTTCCCTACTGTCCCTTCATGGTTCCCAGCCCTCCAGCCAGGCATCTCTGCCCCCTTGCAACACACCCCTCCTGTCTCTTTTAGGACTATGTACATGGAAGGCAGAAATTGACTGGTGCTGGGAGGGGACAGTACCAGGACATAGTAGGCACTCAATAAATATTTAGGGAAGTGAACTGTGTGGGAAAGAGGAAAGAAAGGAGAAACTGGAGTCGCATGGGTCTCGGCTCTTCGGAGGCCGCTTCACACTGCCCACTGCTCACACTGTGAACTGGTTCTATATGGGAGTCAGAGACCGTGATTACCAGGCTGGAGTTCTTCTCGGTATGTGTCAGGTACAAACTCAATACCAGAGGCTTGGGAGTGGACACAGGGCTGGCGGGCTCTGATATTAGCTCTCCAGAGCAGTCTCAAGGTACCCCTGTCACCTACCCTACCTTAGGAATACACAGGCCTAGCTCTGGCTACCCCACGTTCGAGCACTTGCTTAAAACCCCCAGAAGCTGGCCCACTCAGGGAAGCTGACTCCCACTGGCAAAATGCGAGACTCTGTCACACTAGCTGTTAGTGTCCCAGGACTCTGCTTGATGTCCCCTGGGGGGGTTGATGCTGTTTAGTGGACCACTGAGAGCATGGTATCTGGGTGGTCAGGAGACATCCCCAATTTTTCCAGGACTCCCTTTCTTTGTGTAGGACTAAGTATCAGTACTTCCTGGCAGGGTGTAGCATACAGGAACGCTCAAGACACGCATCCTCTAGCTGCTTGCCCAGAGTTTCAGACAGGGACCAGTTGCCTGCTCCCTGGGCTGTGTGACTTGCTGTTTCAGGCTGGCCAGCAAGGGGGTGGCTGGGGATAAAGCATTTCCTAAGAAAGGCCAACTGACAGATCCACGGCTGCGGTGACAAGTTAATGAATTCCACCGCGGTTACCCAAGGCACACGTCTGGGCCACAAGGCCGGCTGTCTGCCGTGTTGACCTTTAAAGGTGAGCATTTAACGCCCACAATCATTCACATCTGATCGAATGTTCTGAAGATGAAGCCTGTCTGCAGGGAAAGCGATCACTCACTCTGCCTCCGCCCCCACAAGACACTGTCCTCCCTTCTGAGTCCTCACACAGCAGCTTTGCAAGACTGGTTCCCTCCGGCTCTGACTGGAAAAACAGAGTGCTTCCTGCCCCTGCCTGATGTTGAATGCCAACCCCAGGCCCCGGTACCCCCATCAGGCCTCAGCCTTCTGCACATACCACTTTGATCCCAATCCCTTCTTAAGCCCCTTGTCCATCTTCCCACCCATCCCTGCAGCAATAGATCAGGGAGGATCACAATAGATCAGGGAGGATCACATCCCGGAGGCTCACTAGAGAAGAGAAGCCAAGCTAATCCAAGCAAGCAAGGTACCTATGGGAAGCTCAGATGTAGAGTACATTCCAAGACGGACTGACTCAACAGTTGTGTTCACCCCAAAAGTTGACTTCCCTGCCCTGTATTCTTCTCTGCAATGTACCACTGTGTCCCCTATCACAGCTTGGTCCCAAAAGTGTGTGTCTGCTGGTGAGAGCACAAATGAACAGCCATTATGAAAGAACTAGATGTATAGACTCAAACCATGATACACAGAACTGCCATAGAAGCCAGCAACCCCAAAGAAATGAATTCATGACACCAAAAAGACATATACGCTCCTCATTACAACAGAGGAGACCATTACAGAAGATCACATCCGGTCAAAATGCAGAGATCATGTGATCAGGGGACCTGGCCCTATCTGCTACATCTACAATTCCTTCACTCGAGGCTCAGGGAACATTACAAAAGAGGAAATAGAAAGATTGCAATCACCAGAAGATCAGAAAATCTGCTCTGAGATTGTGTCTGCTAGAAATAACAAGGAAATTTACCCGTGATAACTCAATAATGTGGCTGCCCAAACAAGACCTGAAGAAGGACATCAGTAGACATACCAACACAGAAGGGGGACATCTCCCAGGACCCTGCCCTCTGTAGAGAACTACAGGCAGCTAAAGAGAGCTGAGGTTGGTTGAGTCTTCCCCAGGGATGAGCCCCCTAATCGTTTAGCCAACAGCAAGTGGTCAGCCCTGAAATCATACACACAAGTAACTGTAAAGGGGCTGAACAGGCTGTATTCATGCATATTTATGCATGTGTGTGAGAGAGGAGGGAGAGGAATAGAGAGAGAAAGAATGACAGGTAAAGGGGGAAAGTCCATGAATTTGAGGGGGAACAAAGAGGGGGACATGAGAGGAATTCGACAGAGCAGAAGAAAGGGGAGAAATAATAAAATTATATTTAAAAAGCAAATAACATAATAAAGACATGCTCCATTGCCATGTTTAAGGCAAGAGTATTCACAAAAGGCAAAGTATAGACTCATCCCACACACACAAGTAACCTTCAGTGCATGGATAAAGAAAATGATGTATCTACCCAGGAGACCGACTACTCAGCCATATAAAGAATGAAATCCCGTCACGTACATGGAAAGATGTAGAGGTCACTGTGTTAAGCAGCACAAGCCAGATGACTACCACATGTTCTCACTCATTTATTGGTGGTGCAGAAGAATTGGTGAAGACTGAGAAGGGAGAGGACAGGAGTACAAATGAACTTCAAACCCACAGAATACAAGAGTCACCCACAGCTCTTCCTCAGCACAGTGGGCTAACTATTGGTGAAAACCATCAAGAATATATCTCAAAATGATGAGGAAATGCCTATGTGAGTCGCAGCACATAACATGGTTACTGTTAGAAATGCCAGGAGCTCTGACTTGATCATGCACATACAATGAATAAAATAGATGTCTCAAGAAAATAAATATTTTTAACAGGTCAGGTGTTGGAAACTTCATCCCCAAAGCCATATGTTGATGGTGTCCCAACATGGAACTTTTGAAACATGGTTAGGACTAGATGAGGTCACACAGACAGAACATACAAGATGGCATTGATGGTCCCAAAGAAAAAGAAAACAACCAGATGTGGTGGCATACACCTTTAATTCCATCATTCAGATCTCTGAGCTTGAGGCCAGCCTGATCTACGTAGCAAGTCCCAAGCTAGCCAGGGCTACATAGAGGGAGCCAGCCTTTAGAGAGATCTGAGCTGGTGAGCTGGCTCTGTTTGCTATGTAATAACCTCCAGTATGTTTTGATTCAACCATGACCCTCACCAGATCCCGGTACTCTTGGACTTGTAGCCTCCAGAACCATGAGCTAAATAAACCTCTGTCCTTGGTGTCTTAGTCCCAGGTACTTTGGCATAGAGCTGGGAACAGTCTCTGCCTCTCCGTCTCAGCCTTGGTGCTGCCCGCAACCTGAAGCCAAGATGGCGGCCTCTAGGCTATAGACTCTCCTGTGACAGGAGCCTGTCCTCAACACAGTCCTTCTTCCTGGGCCTGAGATCACATGGGGAGCCTGCCCACTGGGCACCTCAGAAAGCTGTAGCCAGCGCCTAGTGCTGGCTTCCCAACTACAGTCAGATGAGCTCCGGGACCAGCTGTTTACCAGCCCAGTTCTTTATTTTCCAAAGAGTGAAAACCATCCTTCTCTTCCTGGTCAGTTTATGGCTTCCACAACCTGCCACTCTGTCTTCCAAGAGCTGCATTTTGTTTGGTCCCCACTGTAGAGCAACTTTGGATTGGTTTTCAAGTAAAGAATAATTGATTGCATTAGTTGCCCTCACTGTCACTTCCTGATTCATGGGGGGGTGGAGAGGTGTCAGGGGGTCACTGTATCTCAGGCTGGCCCTGAACTCACTAAGAAGCTGAAAAAGGCTCTGAACTCTTGATTCTCCTGCCTACACTTCCTGAGTGCTGGGCTTACCCGATGCTACCATCAGGTTCCTGCCCAGTCGGGGATGGTTCCCAGAGCTTCAGGCATGCTTTGTGCTCAGGGAAGCGCTGTCAACTGAGCTATATCCCAAGCTGTACATATGTAGATTTTTATATTTATATCACAATTGGTCAAAGTCTGGTTCTTAACAAAATTTCATAATGAATCATAGAAATTAAAAACTGTTTTATAAACTAAAAATCTTATTTTACTACAAAAAAAACTAATATACTTCAAACAAATCCACCCTTTAAGGTATTATGGGGAATGACAACCTCAAGAAATCCATTGTTTTTTCTCAGGATACATTGTATAATACCCATATGTAGAGGGGATGGTTATATCTTAGGAAGTTTTCAAACATTTAATTCCTGAACAAAATGCCAACCAACATCTTCCTGAATCCTATTTTGCTCCACACTTAAGGCTTTTAAAATTATTTACATTTTTAGTCATTTAATAATGCAGGTATTTTTTAAACTCTTAAAAATTGTTATTTTTCAGAGGCTCTAAAAGCCTCGGGTCTAATGAAGTATTTCTTGTCTAAATGGATGTAATTCTACAGATTTTTTTATTCCCTCTATAATTGACAACATTTTAATTAAAGCTGGAAAGTTATCAGAGTCACAAGACAAGCAGTAATCTCCCCCCCCAGCCTAAGTTGTTAATTAGGCAACATAATGAGAATTGTTGAACATTGGGATTCATGTGGCCTGACAATCAGCCGCGAAGCCAGGCTGCAGACCTTATTCGGATAAAAGAGTCATCCAAGCAGGCAAGGGCAGCAGCCACTCGGTTCCACCCCAGCGCCGGGCCACGTGTGCTCCGTGACCTTTTCTAAGTACCCCCAAGCACGAATTGAGAGGCAAAGTTCCTTACTGAGATCGATCTGCCCGGTACCCGTTGAAGCCCAAGGAGCTGCTTACAAGGTCCAGCAATTACGAGCTAAAGCAGAAATGACTCGCGTAATTGCAGAATCGCTCATTTTAACAGCCTGATTGGAAACTGTCAACACTGTGTTTCTAAGACTAACGAAGCAAGGGAAATGGAAAAGGTGACATTTTCCGATAATATTATTAGTAAACGAATTGACTACACGTCAGATGACAAAGAAGATGCCATTCCAAGGGTTTATTAACCATCCCCCCCAAAGAAGTTTTCATTTGTAGATCGATGCATCTATTCATTAATACATTTCTAATTGGGCTCCATTAATAGCAGAGATCAGAACCCCTAAAGGAAGGAGCAAGAAGGATGTTGCTTGCTCTGTAAGGCAATCCCAAAACAAATCACAGGCATGAAGCATTGAGACTGATAAGTTAATACTTGGTGATGCATAGCTCATGACAGAGGCCCCACGGTGTCCCGTGCAGATGCGACCCAATAATGGAAAGTGTAACAGCTCTCCTCCATTAGGACTGTTCTAGAAAACCCTGAGATGCATGTAATATGCAGTGTTGTTCACAGCTACTGGTGTAGAACCTTTGCATGACAATCTGACATCCCCATCAAATAATAGGATCGCATGGGTGCATCTCATAAAACCCATACTGTGACAGCACAGTCTGCTTCAACATGATGTGCAAAAATGACACCCCATGTGCCTGGCTGCACCCTGCCAAAGTGGCCATCCAAAGGAGATTTGTTGAGTTTAAGAGCTAAGCGATGAAATGGAGGCAGAAATGTGAAAATGATTCTCACTTAGTACGTTGCACTCGGTTTCAAAAAACGGTGTACTTAGCTTGACACCTTTGACACCTGAATGAACTTAATTGGAAATTGCAAAGACCATCAGGCCAGGCTGTCCTTCAACTACGCAGACTGTGAAAAGCACTTTCAAATGTGCAGGAATCCAGGAAATATATTCAGAAGCCCTTCCCCAGGAATCTATTGGAAAGCCAGTGGTGAGTATTAAATATGCTTAATTATGGATCCATGGCTAACTGGATGGAAGGATAAACAGTGCTGAGCGCTCAGTCAGAACAGAAATAATACACCTCCAAGTGGGAGGAGCAGCAAGAAAGAGACTGGAAACAATAAACCTACTGATTGTCACAGAAATTAGCAGGTGAGATTGATGCATCAAGCTGACCGACCAGACCTCATCAGCTGGCATCATCTGGAATTGCTCATATCTGATCATCGTTTACCTACAAAAAGTGCTGGTTCCGTGTTGCTCGAGCTAATTAAGCATTAGAACGAAGCCAGTCACTCAGACGAGAACACAAACTTTGAGAAATCGCAAATGAAACGGAAAAACAAAAACATGCCATCATCGGGATGAATCTTGAAAACATGGTGCTCAGGGAACTAAGCCAGACACAGAAAGACAAATGCCATATAAACCAGCTTCCACAAGAAAGACAGGACGACGTGCAGTCTCACAGAGGTGGGAAACAAGATGGAGGTTAGCATGGGCGAGGGGACAGGAAGGGGGTGCTGATGAGAACAATTTTTTCTTGGCAGTGAAAGTTTTTGGAAATAGCAGTGATGGCTGTAGTCTTATGAGTGCCCCTAGTGTCCCGGAATGGAACTCGAAAATGGGCTAAAGTGATAAATTTTATATAATGTAAGTTTTGCCAGGTTTTAAAAAATCAATAACACAGCAATCACAAACCACTGAACTGTATCACCTAAAGCATGGGGGTGGAGATACATCACAATGAAGCCGGGTTTGTTTGTTTGCTTTAAGTGACAAAACAAATATAAAGAAAGCTTTTGAAGAAGAAAGCAAACAGAGCAGATGGGGAAAGGGGCAGAATAATCGCCCTGCAGTGTGCGCATCCAGCGGATACTCTGCATATCAGCCTAGCGGGGCAAAGAGCGAGCTCAGGGGGAGCAACGCCTGGGAACAGGCTTAACTTGCAGATTAGGAGGGAAAGATCTGCAAATTGGCTCAGAGAGCAAGCCACCTCTCTAAGCAGAGCGATTTAGAAGGATGAAAAGGCAGGCAAATGGATTTGATTCCACTATCAGACAAGGTGGAACTCGGGCCAAAAGCATCCGGAGCGGGAAAGGTGCGAAGCTATTAGGTCAGTGGAAATTTAACAGGCCTGAATGCCAACGAAGGAGACATCTCGTAAAGCCGCCGTTATGGAACACAAACACGCCACCAAAGTACACTTATCCACTGTGCTTGGTCAAGTGAGCAAAAGAGGGCAGGCCAGAGAATAAGTATTCTGATCAATTAAGGAGATGTCACCATTAGATGGAAATTTTATGCCGTGTCTAGGGAGGCAGCTCCATGTAGAATATAAGTTTGACACTGAAATTTCTTCTGAGTTCAGTCCCTAGTTCCCAAAATAACATATATGTTGTTATTTTAATGTATAAAATATGTATTAATGTATATTTTATATGTAATATATTAACATATATTAATATGCATTCAACGTGTAAAATATATATTGAATACTACATACTTTTATTATTTTAATATGTTATATAATACACTATATTTTTTATATAATGTGTTATATAATACATATTAAAATAATTAAAAGCATGTAGTGTTCTCAAACATACATGGAGCATACCTTAAGTCATAATTCATTGTTTGTAGTGCTGAGGATTGACCCCAGGGCCTTGCATATGCTAGGCAAGGACCCTACCACAGAGTGACAGCCTTAACCCAGAACTCTCCAAAAACTAGCAATTGTAGAAATAACCTTTCATTGATTATAATGAATTAAAATATGGAATTAAAGGCTCAAAAAGCAGGTTTTGCCTCAAATTTTAAATTCTCTCAAAGGGAAAGCAAAATACAAATTGAAATATAAAATGGCAGAATGCTCTTACAAATAACAAGGCTGTGCGCCAGCATCTGGAGACAGGACCAGCTAGTTATCCGAGAAAAACATCACACTCAAAAGCTTGTCTCAGCACAACAATTAATGAAAATGCATGCAGTAAGCCACTGCTAGTTATTCTGACAGCACTGTCACCAATTCCCCGGCAGACACAACTGAAGGACAAAAACAATGTGTTTTGCTTCCAGGATGGGAGAGTTCAGTCCCTGGTCACTTGGCCCATGCAAGTGGCAAGAACATCATGGTGGCAGGAAGCAAAGAAAAGGCCAGAGTCAGGAAGACTCTGGGACACGCTCCAGGCCTCGGACACACCCTCAGGGATCTACTTCCTCATGTAGGCACTATCTCCTCCTTTCCACCGGCTCCCAATACCGCCATCACGTGATTACTGGATTGCTGGCGCCATAGCCCTTAAGGTCTGTCTGTCCAAGGAAATAGCATCACAGACACACAGACGTGGGCTCTGCTGATCCGCCATCTATTTCTCATGCCAATAAAGTTGATTAAAAGCAAGCTTCATGGCCTAGATAGATGACTTAGCCATTAAGACCACTGACTGCTCTTCCCAAGGACGTGGGTTCAAGTCCCAGCACTCACATGAAGGTTCACACAGTCTGTAATCCTTGTTTTAGGGGAATCTGATGCCATCTTCCAGTCTCTGCAGATACTGCATGAACATGGCACACTGACATACATGCAGGCTAGACACCAATACACATAAAATAAAAATAAATAAGACTTTTTAAAAATGATCAAACATCACAATTCTAGACTCAAAAAAAAAGATAGATGGCTCTGGGATGTAGCTCATTTGTGCAATGTTTACCTGGCACGTGCAAGATCCTGGGTTATCCAACACTGCAAATAAAACTCTAGATAAGCAAGAATCCAAACAAAAACAAAAAAAAACACAATAAGGAACTAATAGATATTTAGGTAAAAATTAATAAATAATGCAAATATAAAATAATGCAGCCATTGTTTTATAATGACAGGCACACAGTTCCTCAAAAAAGCTAAACATAGAGAATGACCACAATCCCAGCTACTCCACGTCCAGGTATCAACACAAAAGTAGTGAAGGTGTATCACCCAAAAACAGCCACATGAATGATTCCTAGGGGCCAAAAGACAGACGCAGCCGCTGTCCATCAACAGAGGATGAATGAAGCGGACAAAGAACAAGGTACTGACAGCATGCTACAGCTGCGATGTCCCTCAAAACCAGTCTGCCCGGTGAAAATAAGCAGACACAAAAGGTCACCTAGTCCACGGTTCTTCTCTATGATTATACAGAACAGAACCCTTGGAGCCAGAAAACAGCTCGGAGGAGGCTGAGGGAAGGGCTAATGAGCTGCGGGAAATAATTCTCCAATGCATATGACGTGTTTCCATGGAGCGATAAGAACTTAAACGGGAGCGCATGATGGTTTCCCGGCATTGCGAATGCAGTAGATAGCGCTGACTTTTACTGTGAAAAGGTTAAGTGTATGTTATGTGAGCTGTACCTTGTAATACTCAGACTTTCTTGTCACCGGACAAAACACCTGACAGAGCAGCCTAAAGGAGGAAGACGCGTTCTTACTCCATTTCAGGGGTTCAATCCAAGGCTGCCTGGCCTCATGCACTCAGCAGAGAGTCATGGCAGAAGAAGCCTGTGGTTAAGACATTGCTTTGCCTCCTGGGAGATGGGAACAGAAGATGGGGGCCAGGCCTCACATGTGAGCCTTGCCTCGGCTGGCTTCCTGCAGCCAGGTCCCATCTAAAGTTCCCAGAACCAACAGCCCAGGGACAGGCATTCAACATTCACTCCTGGAGGGGCAATGTTTTGTATTTGAATCTTCTCACCCCAACTTAGAAAAAAAAATAAGAGGTGGAAAAATGAAAAGTCACAGAACCAACTAATAAAGCGAGAGTCTGCTGCTCTGAGAAGATTGGGCAAAGTCTTCGGTGAGCATGGAAAAGTGAACAGAGCAACCCCAGCAGAAGAGGCAACAAGGCAACATGGTGGAAGAAGTTTCCAGAATCCTAAGAGACCATGCTGCACAACTCTATACAAACCAGTGTGGAAATTGAGTTGAAATGGGTGATTTCTTAGGAAAGTATAAGCTACTAAAACTGAATCCAGCAAATAAAAAATTTAAACAGTCCATTTCCACACACACAAAAGTATGGAAATAGGATAAATAGCTCAAAACAGCAAATAAAACAGAAACCAATTAAAATGATTATGAAAGTCAAACCCTTGACTTTTGGGGGGAGGGGGCATTTCAAGACAATCTCACTATGTAGCCCTGGCTGTCCTGGAACTTACTATGTAGACCAGGCTAGCCTTGAACTCACAGAGATCCGCCTGCCTCTGCCCCCCTAGGACCATGTGCCACTGTGCCTAGGCCACTCTTGAATATTTTTAATTTCCCTGATTCATCCACAAAAAAATACA
The DNA here is from genome assembly GCA_001685095.1 of Ellobius talpinus. Taxonomy (NCBI): domain Eukaryota; kingdom Metazoa; phylum Chordata; class Mammalia; order Rodentia; family Cricetidae; genus Ellobius; species Ellobius talpinus. The sequence continues at coordinate 3,699 of LOJH01034997.1, read as the reverse complement.
AGGAGAAACGGGCCATGGTAGCGCACACCTTTAATCCCAGCGCTCAGGAGGCAGAGGCAGGTGGATCTCTGTGAG
>LOJH01034996.1:5330-15880 GCA_001685095.1 Ellobius talpinus | reverse complement strand
GCTGAGCTTGGACTTCTTGTTCCTGTTTCATGAGTTTTTCCCTTATAATAAATAAAAGTATAATTGCTTTATCTTTTAGCTAGCCTGGTTATTTCCCAAATGGAGCTAACTTCTACAGGGGCTGTTCCCACTGAGGTAGCTGCCTTGGACCTGCTCTGGAAGAGGTTGTTGGATCAGGCCTGCTCAGTTAGAGGTTGCTGGTTCAGGCCTACTCCAGTTGAAATCTCTGTCTCAGGCCTGTTCTGGTAGAGGTCACTGGCTCAGGCCTGTTCCCCAGATGTCCCTGGCTGGAACCTACTCCTTCAGAGGTCCTTGACTTGTACTCAGTCCTGCAGAGGTCTCTGAAGTGGGCCTGCTCCCTTGGTGGTCACTCCCTTATACCTGCTCCTGTGGAGGTTGCTGTCTTAGACCTGCTCCAGCTGAGGTCTGCTCTGGTAGAGGTCACTGTGTCAGACCTGTTCCCCAAGATGTCCCTGACTTTCACCTGCTCCTGTGGAGGTCCCTGACTCATGCCTAGTTCTCAGCTAGCTCAGGACTGCTCCCTCAGTAGATCCTTGTGCCTGTTCCTGTGGAGGTCACTGCCAACTCCATTCTTAAATCCTTCCAGTCAATATCAGTTCCCTGAAAATGTATATGTGATAAAATGATGCTCACATTTTGATTAGAGAAGTGATGTACATGGCCCAAGAATCCTGTCAAAAGACTGGTTGACTTTCAATATTCTCAAATAAGAATTTCAACATGGACCACTGATGCAATTTGGGTGATGAAATCCCCAAAATGTAGAAAACTACCCTCCTTATGTGTTAATCAGGATCAGGGGGCAACAGCTCCCAATAGTTACAATATCATGAGGATACACTATAATAGAGTTCTGTGAGGCTGCACCATGTTTATTAGTAATGTCTTTTTTCTTGCTCTCCAACTTGCTAAATGCTTATTGGAATGAGACTTTACTGTACAAAAAAATCATTTGAAGTCAATAAAGTGCATTTAAAAATAATAGTTGCATAACATAATGTTTGTCATAATGGTATAGGTTTCTAAAAAATATAGTTAAGAATAAACAAGCGAAGCTACTGATTATCAATAAATCCCTTGTTGGATTTATAATTCGGTGAATCTAAATCTCAGGCATCTAATATAAGTGTTGAATGCTCTTAAATTCTCAGCAAGTATAGCCAAATATTTGAGTGAATATTTGCATATGACATATTATCTTTTATTTGTATTCATACAATATATTAGAGATCACAATTAATCTATAGTGTAATTCATTTCCACAAATGTAAAATTTTGTGCGTAACATAAAATATTATATAAGACAATCTTTGATTTTAAGATGTACATTGTCTCATGTTCTCATCCAGGAAATAAATACTCATGGGATGATACTACATAGGATATGGCAGTGTCATTTTAATAAATTTATAGATTTTTGTTTGCATATACACATGAGTAACTGGTATTAGAGAAGTGCTTCTGCTTATAACAAAAAGAAATATCGAATATCAAAACAACTATCATTCTGAAGACAATATATCTCAACACAGGAAAATGCAAAACAACTGAATAATAAAAAGGAAAGAATTTCATAGTGATGAATTTACTTGTGGAACTGCCATTATTCAGAGAATGTTTGGTGATTCTAATTATGAGAAGAAAGAGATCACAGATCAAGAAGTAAGAACCCAGAAGGCTAATGCTGATAGAAATGATAGGGTTTTGGCAGGTATTAGTTCACTAAAGGACATATTTAATATCCCTAGAAAGGCTCAATCTAAGTGGAAATTAATTAGAAAAAAGAATAATGATAAATTTCTGATCTGTAAAAATATTAGGTGCCACAGAATACAAATGGCTCTTGCCCAACAGTCCTAGAAATACAAAACTTAAATAAAAGATATTCAGTCTTATTCAGGCTTAAATATAGATTTTATTTCATGAAATTCATGTGTTAATTAACATGGTCAATCAATCACCATGCCTGTTTGTAGGGATGAGTGAATCTATTTTATACTATACTCTTGTATGTGTTAATTCATCATTATATAGCTTTGTTAGATCGAATACCTTATCCATGAATAATAAAATATAACAACTTCATGTTTTACAACAAACTCAAACACAAAATAAAATAGCTCCAGAGAACCAGAGAGTCCATCTAAGCATGCATGTGCACAAACACACACGCGTACACACTCAAGTTCCAGGATGAAGTATAGAAAAATGGTTTCCAAGTACTGTTTGAAAGGGTAATAGACAAGAATTTTCAAAATTGAAGACATACATTAATATTAAAATTAAGAATTTAGCAAAGCCCAAAATGAATAAAAGAATGAAATAAAAACCAAACAAAAAATAACTATAGGCATATTTTCTTTACTGAAAGTTTATACAATGTATTCTGATTACAGTTTCCCCTCCCCAATCACCTCCCATATATCACTCTTCAACTTCATGCCTTCTTTCTCTTTTTAGAAAACAAACACAAAATCAGAAAATATAATATACAAGCAAAAGATCAGTGATATGAAAAATGGCACACACACCACAAAGCAATATGGGACAAAAAAAAACACTGAGTTCATTTTCTGTTGGCTATATACTGTTGGGCATGAGGCCTACTCTTAAGTGTGGTTTAAATACCAAGTGAGATTCGATTGAAGAAAATTGATTCTTCTTTTCCCCTTGCATGTGGCTGTCAGTTGGAGACAGTTTCTTCGTTATGGATAGCCGAGTGTGTTCATTCACTCCTCTCGGCACTAGGACTCCCATACGTCTTGAACATGTACAGGCTCTGCGCATACTGCCATAGTCTCAGTAAGTTTATATGCGATACATTCCTGCTGTGTCTCGAAGACATTGTTTCCTTGGTGTCATCCATCCTCTCTACCGCCTCTTCTGCATATCTCCCTTATCCCTGAGGAGAGGGATTTGGTGAAGACATCCTCTTGAGGAATGAGTGTTCTAAATTCATTCAGTCTCTAAACTTTGTCTAGTTTAAGTCCCTGTATTTCTTCCCATACACTGGAAGAGGAAGCTTTTTTCTTTTTCTTTTTTTTGTTTGTCACATTTTTATTTTTTTTTAAATATTTTAGACTTATTTTACATACCAACCACAGTTTGTCCTCCCTTCTCTCTTTCCACTCCATCCACCTCATCCCAATCCATCCCCCATCCATTCCTCAGAAAGGGTAAGGACTTCCATGAGGAGTCAACAAAATCTGGCATATTAAATTGAGGATAGACCAAGTCTGCAAGAGTGAGCAAGACATCCCACCATATGAAATGGGTTCCAAGAAAGCCAGCTCATGCATCAGGGATGGATCCTAATCTCATTGCCCAAATCCCCTCAAACAGACCAAGCTACACAAATGTCACCCACATGCAGAAGGCCTAGTTTTGTGCCATGGAGGCTCCCCAGCTGTCAGTACAGTTTGTGAGTTCCCATGAGTTCGGTTCAGTGCTATCTGTGGATTTCACCATCATGATCTTGACCTTGTTTGTTAATATAAACCCTCCTTTTCTCTTTGACTAAATTCCTAGAGCTTGGCTGGTGCTTGGCTGTGGATCTACGCATCTGCTTCCATCAGGTCCTGGATGAAGGTTCTATGATGACAGGGTACTTACCAATCTGATTACAGGCAAGGTCAGTTCAGGCACCTTCTCCACTATTGGCAGGAGTCTTAGTTGGGGTCATCTTTGATACTGACTGAGCAAGACACTGATCTATGAGTTTGGCAGAATGTTATTAGTAGTCACTTATTGCTGTTCCTTTAACAGAACAATAGTAATTTTTTCCCCTAGGTCAGTGGCCTGTCTAATCCTAGGTTCTTGGCTACACTAGGAGTATCAGGCAGGACTTCCATCTCATAAGTGGGCCTTAAATCAAATCAGGTAGGCGGTGGTTATTTCCACTATGTTTTTGCCATTATTACACCAGCATATCAAGCAGGCAAGTAACCATTGTAGATCACATGGTTAGTAGTTGAGTTGATGATTACAATTCTACTTAGACAACACGCAAAGTAACATCCAGCACCCTGAACTTTAGTCAATATGGGTTAAGGCTCTACTTAGGCAAGAGATCAACTTCTCAATGTTCAATGAGATATGTAAGTATTGTATTCATCAATAAGGCCTTATCATTAGTTTGTGAAGAGCAACTAATACCCTTAGCAATAGCCTGAGTAGTTTGGGATTGACATCGGGCCCCTTTGTTGAACAGCTCAATTAGATATAATCCATTCCTGGCATTGGAATTTTCACTCAGTGTCAAAAGTGGTCAAGTTGGAGCATTGTCCTCCCCATTATTTGGTGTTTCCAATTTAAATTTCTTCAATATATTTCAAGTAACTTCTGCAGTAGTAAGTTTCCATATGATCACCCAAATGGCCCTTATTGTTAGTTGTCCATCCCTTTATTCCCTCCCTTATTCTCCTCTTCCCATCTCTCTCCATTTAATTCTCATGTTCCAATCTGCCCCTAGTCTTTCCATACATATAATTCTATTTCCCCTTCCTTGGAAGAACCCCCCCCTACTACTTTATAACTTTATGACCTCTGTGATTATATAGATTGAGCATGTCTATTGAAGGCTTAAAAACTAATGATTCATGTATAAAAGAATACATAGTATATTTGTTTTTGGGGGGTGTCTAGGTTACCTTTCTTAAAATGATTTTTTCTAGCTCATCCATTTCCCTGATAATTTCATGATTTAATTTTTTTGTAAATTGAATACTATTCTAGTATTTAAATTTACCATAATTTCATTATCAATTTTTCTGTTGATGGACATACAGGCTCTTTCTAATTTCTGTTTATTATGAGTATAGAATTAATGAAAACAGATGAATAAGTATCTTTGTAGTAGGGTATAGGGAGTTTTGGGTATATGCCCAAGAATAGCTTAGCTGAATCTTGAGTTAGACATAATCCTAGCTTCCCAAGGAACCATTACACTGCCTTCCACAGTGACTATACAATGTTACACTCCTACCAGCAATGGATAATTGTTCATCATTCCCCATATCCTTAATAGCATGAACTATCATTTGTTTTATTAATATGGGTCATTCTGACTGGTGTAAGTTGAAATACCAAAGTGGTTTTGATTTACATTTCCCTAAAGATTAAAGATACTGAACATTTCTTTAATTGTTCCTAAGCAATTTTTGTTTAATCTTTTGAGAACTGTCTAGTTCTGTATCCCATTTATTACTTATTTGAATTATTTGTTTTCTTGGATGTTCTGCTTTAGTGTTTGTGACTAATACATGTTACTATATATGTATTTATATAATGCATATGTTAGTTATCATGTATCAGATGTGCATTTGCTAAAGATCATTAGGTATCTTGGCACTTTGCCTGAATTAGGGTGCCCTTTGCCAAACAGAATCTTTTCTGTTTTATGAGGGCTGTATTATTAATTAGTTCTTGGGCAATAGGTGTTCTCTTCAGAAAGTCATTTTCTTTCTATACCAATGAGTTCAAGACTATCCCTCACTTTCTTTGCAATCAGATTCAGTGCATCTGGACTTAGGTGACAGCCTTTTATCCCTTTTGAGTTGAGATTTGTATTGGGTGATGGGTATAGATCTCTGCATTATTCTACATGCAGACATCCAGTTAGACAAGCACCAATTAAAAAAAATAGTCTTTTTCCAGTGTGTATTTTTTGGCTATTTTGGTCAATAATCAGGTGTCCATAGGTATGTGAACTTATATCTGGGTCCTCAGTTTGATTATATTGGTCAATGTGTTTATTTTTTGCAGAGGCACATTATAATATGACTATAAAAAAAGAAAAACAAAGAATATACCACAGAAGCTTCTACTTCATAGACCCAGGAGTAGTGTAAGAAAATAGAGCAACATGCCATTTTTTTACTTTATATTAACAGGAATCAATAGTACTTTACTAAAAGAAAAAATCTAAATGCAAAGAGTGTGTACTTTTTGACTCCATTCATATGATATGAAAGATGGCTACACAGAATGGTCAAAAGCTGATTGATTAGTAGGTGCAAGGAATGAGGGGAAGGAAAAGAAAATTAATAGCAAGGGGAAATTTGGGGACTGATAGGAGTCTAATAACAGGAACATCATATTGAGTATATTATCACTGGCACCAATCAAAATATGTCTCGTTGTATAATTATAAGTGATCATTCTTCTTATATGAAATTATAACTCAATAAAGCTTATTAAACCTTAACTAAAACTAGAGTCAAAACACCAATAACAGACATTGCAATGGTGGTACATGAAGCTAATAATTACAGTTCTAGTATGAAACAGTGGTAATTGTAATTATTTGTAATGGTTTATACATCAAGATACATCAAAATTTATGGTATAAAATCTATGACTAACTACATAAGCTATTAAAACTTAGGTATGATAATTAAATGTAATAACAGAATTCCTACTCCAAAAGCTTGATGGAGTAGTAATACAAAGAATATGAAAACAGGCTGACTCAGAAGAACCAGAGTAATAATGGATATTAACACTGTCAACCTGTGTTGTACAAGAAACAGCTTCTAAGACAATGTTAAATGGAAGCAAATGTCTTAAGTGAATCATACATGAGATGGAAATGGAAACATGAATGGATACTGAAGAAAATGTAATCCCCATAAGACAATGAGGCAAATTCAACTTCAAGTGAGAGATACCAAAGGAAGTAAATACAATGGGAAATTATGTCAGACTGAAAATTTCATAATGCTGTTTAGAACTCCTCAGGACATGTTGTCTGACACAAATAAACAAGATTTAGTGTTTTGCCCACACTCTATACAAGGATAAGGGAAATCACAGGACAAATACATCCTCCATGCAAACATCAACATTTTAGAGCACAACCTTTTGGTCCTTGGTCAGTTAGATACCCATCAGTGCAGCACAGCACAGTCTCATGGCTACCACACACCTTTGCTATAGAAGTGGCAATTAAATTAAAAATAAATCAATCGAATTCTCCAATTGAAATGCTAAGCTTGTCAAACTCACTAAGACTATGTGATGTTTATGATAAATATTTTTTAAATATGAGGACATGTGTTAGTTGGAATAGTAAGAAAAATGATACAGTGCTCATCATCTAGACAAAAGAATGCTGGTGTGGTAATGTTATGCATTTAATGAAAATTTAAATTCTTAAGGCTTTGAATTGAACAAAGAAAGTCATTATTATTTGAAGATGACATTATTGATTATCTAAGTAATATGATATATCAATAGTACACTCTTAGAAGAATACAGATAATTTGAGACAATGTCCATGTTTTAAAAAAAATTGTTTTACTGAAAAACAAGAAAAATATAGGAAACAGATTTAATTGCTAACATCAAGCATACAGTATCATCAATGAAAAATGGGGGGATACAGTTAAAGGTTAGAATATGCACGTTCTAAAATAAAACAAGACTTTATAGCATTTAATTATGATTTAGACTGAGCTCAGAGAACCCTGCAGAAAAGGGAAGAAAGGATTGTAGGAGCCAAAGGAGTCAAGGACACCAAGAGAACACAGCCCATAGAATCAACTAAACAGGGTTCATAGGGGCTCATAGATATTGAGGTGGCAACCGTGGAACCTGCAAGGGTCTGACTAGGACCTTTACATATGTGCTGTGATTGTTTAGCTTGGAGTTTTGTTGGACTCCTAACAGTGGGAGTGAGGATGTCTCTGAATCTTTAACCTGTTTGTGGGACCCTTTTCACCTACTGTGTTGCTTTGTCCAACCTTGATATGAGGGTTTATACCTAGTCTTATTGCATCTTGTTATGTCCTGTTTGGTTGATATCATTGGGAACCCTGCTCTTTTCTGAAGGGAAGTGGAGGAGAAGTGGATCTGGGGAAGAGGGGAGGTGGAGAGTGGTTGGGAGAAATGAAGGGAAGGAAGCCTGTGGTTAGGATAGATGTACGAGATAATAAAGGAAGAAAAGATCAATAACAGGCAGAAGGTAAGTATCAAACTCTTACAGACTGGTAATATATGAGATGAAAAAACTTTAAAATTGCTGCTTATCATAGGTAGTTGAAATTGTCAAATACTTAGAAATAATAATAACAAAGAGAACATTGTAACTTCATACTAAAAACTGTGATGATTTTCAAGAGATACTAAAATAATTACCACCATAGAATAAACCACATTTTAGGTTATAGTATTGTAAACATATCAACTTTGTTCTAATTAGTTTATAGATTTAATGCTGATATATTTAAAACACCAGTGATTATGTGAGTGTGGGGTTCTGGGGTATTGATAAAGAGATTGTTTCATTTATATAGAAGATCTAAGCAGTAAAATGATAGCATGGATGAATAAAGTTATGGGACTTACATGCTATATAATATGACATTCATGTTAACAAAACATTATGCTGGCTTAAGAAAGAACTCAAATTTTGGAAGAGAAACGAGAATTCAAAGTCAGACCTGCGTTCTCCCAGTTCTTTTTATTTTCTTCTCACAATATTATGGTGCAAATTTTGTAGATTAATGATACTATGTCAGCTGATTGTCCATATGAAAACATATCTAGCTTCATCTCACAACATAAAATAAGGTACATCCCACTCACATTATAGATTGAAATATAAAAGTTATAAGTGTTAAATATTAAAATCATACTTAAAATAATCATATTTACAAACTTTGCGTAGGTGGATTTCTAAAATGAGATACAAAAAAACATAATTAGAGCGTAAAGAAGAAAAAGTGGTCTACTCCAAAAATCAAGGATATCTATTAATAGATGTAAAATATAATGGATAAAATATGGTAAAATGGTAGCTTTCTCTACTATTCTTGGTTTCTAAAGTGACTTTTAATACCTTCTAATTAATACAAAAGTATATTTTCTAGTTCTATTTATGGTGACAGTGGCCTTAGACTTTCTTTGGCTAACTGCATGACATCAGAATTGACAGTACGTCAGTTTTGATACTAGACCCAAGGGACAACATGTACTTCTCTTACTCAATACCATTTCTAGCGGGGTCCTGGAAAAGATATGGTCTTTCTATTTACTCATCTGAGAAGACTGCTAGTTAGATTGAGTAAAGCTGAAACCAAGGTACTTCCAGGAAAAAAAAGCCAAGTAAAACCCTGTGCAGATTCTTAGCTTCATGTTGACTCCTAGACATACAAGTGAGACTAAATCATTTTGTTAAGTCACTTATTTGTGTAGCACTTCATTGTACAATTGTGCATGGATCCATATTTAACTTATATAGAAATAATTACCCAAGAGTATGATGTACTTGCAGAGGCAATGCTGTTGGTGACTTGTCTGTGACTACTTGATGGTAGGTTTACCTGAGGGACTTGTGGTCTTTTTTAAAGGAGGATTTTCAGCAGGCCATTAAAATGTAAACAAATTCTGTCTCTCATAGTGAGATACCCCAAGAATAGGGGCTTTCAGAAAACAAGCAATTGCTTATAGACACAAAGAAGGTAATCAATAGTCTCTAGATTCTAGAGTCTCAAGTTCCTGGACCTTTTTGATTTGAGAAATAAACTTTTTTTTTCTTTCCAGAAAATAAAACTTTAAAAATACATTTGTAACCCAATGACAACTAAGTAGAAAGCATCCCCACTGAGAAACAGTGTAAGGACATAAGCCCTGTGTACATCATGGCTGAAGCATCCTCAGTTAAGAACTCCAGAAGAGGCAGTCACTTGTAGATTCTCTTTATTAAAAATTTGGGGGTGCTTGAAATGCCCAAGGTAAGTCTAAAGTGAAGGTGTGCTGTGGGGACAGATCTCTGTGTGTGCTGGTTTCATGAAGAGTCAACCAGATAGTAACACACACCCAACTGTCAAAATAACTATTTTGGTTAAACAACAAAAAAACTTTCATTTTGACTAACAGACTAAACATATACAAGTGATCATGTATTTAGACTCCCTCTACAAACAAGGAATAGCTTCATTCTCAGTATCCTATAAAAATATATGGTACTTATTTAGAGAAGTGACAAATTGTTGGGAAAAATGAAATCTCAAAAGATACAAAGGAGGGGTATATAAATGGAGCACAGCAATAAGCCTATCCATTCACATCAAGAAACTTCATTATGCCGGAGATATTTAGTCCCAACAATGTCTGTCTACTGAGTTTTTAGAATTTATAAGAAACACAAATAGTTATGAATACATACATATTACTGTTTCAAATGGGGCTGTTTATTGTGACTGTTCTGACTCTGTGTGAGATATGTATAAGTCATCTCCCAAACAGAAAGAAAATATCAACCTGACACAGAGCATAGGATTCTAGCCTATGAGCTTCATGTCACTATCAACAAAACTTACCAAGTGTCATGGGGAAGTAAATGTATTTTGTATGTGATAAAAATATAAATAATTGCCAAGACAGCAACTTAGTTGTTTCTATCATTCCAAATGTTTCTCTGTGTCCTCATATTACATGATTTTATAGTTTGTTTTACTGAAGATGTGGTATTTCTAGATGCTTGGTCTTGATATGATTAATTTGTAAATGAAATATAGATAGCCATG
>LOJH01034994.1:3763-15880 GCA_001685095.1 Ellobius talpinus | reverse complement strand
CCAGAAAATAAGGAGGAGTCAGCCATTGAAAGGGAGATACCAGCAACCATGAAAGCACTAGGTATGGCTGGCCAGGCCTTGAAAGGAAACTCTCACCTCGTCTTTGAGAATGCAGGAGAGAACATGGAAGTGCCACAGATGAGTATTCTCAAGGCCTCTGCCTAGACCAAGAGGGCTGGGAATCCAGCCAAGGGGATAGATTGACTGGATTCTCTGACACAAAGGTCATCAGGTTTAAAATTCTGCAATCTCATGCAAGAGCACAGGACAGACTTCAAAGACCAGTGTATATAGCCTTAGAACATCTTCCCTGGAGCTAATACAGCTGAAAACAATAATAACAACAGCTATAATTCTGCAAGTTGCTGTTTATGTTAGATCCTGCAGTGTATATTTTCAGGTACGTCAATCAAAACTAACTCCAAAGTTAATGTATTAGTTAACAGTTGGTGCACTGGCAAGCATCCCGAGTATTCCACAGCTTTCAAATATATACATGTTTCCTTCTAAACATAGATCTAGGATGTGCCTACCAAACTTAGCTGAAAAACAATGGAAGGTTGGAAATGGCCAGGTTGGGCTTAGGTGAGTTCCTATGGCACCACTCTAGGACCCAGGAAGAAGGGTAGTGCTCATCTGAGATCTCTAGTTCTCATGGGAAGTCCCAGAAACGGAACTAGGGAGATGGCACAGTGGGTAAGAGCACTCACAGCAGTAGCATGAGAACCTACGTTCAGAAACCGAGCAGGCCTGTAAAAAACTGGGTCTGTGTGAGCCCAATGCTTGGGGATCAGAGGCAAAAGGATCACTGGGGCGTTCTGGCCAGCAAGCCTACCTGGGAAATGGCAGGTTCTAGATGCAATTAGCTACCCTGTCACGGGGGACATGGAGAAGATTACTTGGTATCTTCCTCTGGCCTCTGCAAACGCATTCACGGGCATGCTCGTGTGCACACCTGCGTATGCACATACATACAGTGCACACACACACACAGGGTGGGGGTGTAAATGCAAATCTGACCAACCCATACTCATCCTATTAACCAGAGCGTATCTCACTACCAAGCCAAAGTCAATATGAGGAGAATATAGACTCTCCCTCCACAGTGCACTGGCAGTGAGTGGGGTGACATAACCTAACTACAGGGAGCTACAAAAATGGTTCAGCACTCATACTTTAAGATAAAATAATATGTTACCTGGGATTGGAAATCCACTGCTGCAGAAACTGGAGGGCAGTGCCGTAGGGGAGTGGCACACAGAGGAGTCTGAACCAGGCACTCAGTGTCAGTTCAATCCACTGACAAATACAACCAAACAACCCTGGAGGATGGAAACAACCCTCTTCGCTAGCTGACGATGAGTCTCAGTCTAGTAGGGAAGAGTTCACCTACATCTCCTTCCTTCACAGCTCCGACCATGCATTGGCTGTGGAAAATTCCAAGATATTGCACCCTCTGTGGTACTCAGATGTCCATTCGTACATTCCAAATTAATAGCAAGAAATTAATACCCGTACAGTGGGGCAACCAGGAAGAAGTACCTGCCAAGTTCAACTTCGCTAGTGATGTGATAGACCACTGGGCCAACATGGAGAAGGTAATGGGAGCAAGAATGGCACAGTTGGGTCGACTTCATTCATTTATCAGTTCATTCGGTTGGGATTGGCAGGATGCTTATTACGTCTCAGACAGGAGAAGGAGCTTTGAGCAGGATGTTCATCTTCTTTGAAGCAGTGTAGGGCGACTTGGGAGAAAGAAAGGCAGGAGAGTTCTGGGGTTCTGTCAGAGAAGCATTGTATGCAGTTGTCAGTGGTGGCTGCAGAGACTCACAGCTGGCCAGTGGGCTGAGAAGCAGTGATTATTGAATGCTCCATCAATAGGACATTTCTATCATCTCCTCGGAGGTTCAGGAAGTACTATGGGAGAAGGGACAGAAAGAACATAGGAGGTGGGGGGTGTGGAATGTGATCTCTGAGCACGAGATGGCTATTACACTTGAACACACAGCGACTAATAATTACCTGTACTAGATTTCATGGAGTAAGGAGGAGCTCATAGGGCCCCACCTCTCCCAGAGGATTCATATGCAGTTGCAGGCTAAAGAGGGACAGAGAGACTTTTTTTTCCAATAGTGTAGCCACTAGAAATGTGTCCATGTTTCTATAAACAAAGCTAAAAGCAACACTAATAAAACTAACTGGGACACACAGGCACACACACACACAGACACATGCACATACACACATACACACGCGCGCGTGCGCACACACACCCACACACACATGTACCCACATACCATACCCACCTCCAGCTGGGTGGAAGAAGGCTATCGAGAAGCATGGAAAAGGGAGGGAAGGTGACAGAAGAGGATGGTAGGAGGATGAAAATGATTGAAATGCATTGTGCACAGGTATGAAAATGTTGTGATAAAACTTATGATCGTGTATAACTAATACATGCTACTCCAAATATTTTCTTAAAAAGAAGGTCGAAGGCACATGGGACATGGTGAAGAACCTAGTAACCCCAAACACACTCTCCAGTGTGACTTTTTCCCAGCATGAAATAAAGAGCATTGGGCTGGGGCATAGATGGGATGGGTGGACTTGCTAGGGACTGAGCATGTAGTGCCCTAATAGGCTCAGTTTAAACACTTGGTCTCCAGCTGGGGACAATGGTTTGGGAGGTGATGACTTTAAATGGTGGGACTAGATGAATTTGGTCACTGGGAACATAACTTGAGGGTTTTTGCTTAGTCTGGGGTCTCTGCTTCTCTCTTTGCCTCCTGTCTGTCACAAAGTGAGTAGACCCTGTCTCCCTGTCATGACGCCCTGCCTCGCCATGTGCTCAGAGTAATGGGTCCAAGCAATAATGATCAAAGCCTCTGAACCTTGGAGCTAAGAGAAATATCAAGGTGTTTATCACAGTGATGACCAGTCTGATTAGCCCAGATCCCAGTAGGAAATCAGCAACAACTCAAAACTGAGACAGTCTTCTCAGAAAGCTAAGCCACATGTCTTTGACACCCAAGTGTGCAAGTGAGATGTCCACTTGGCAGGGAATAAAGGGCTTCAGCGTAAGTGATGGAGAGGGAGGGGAGGGAGACACTTCCAAGTTCCTTGTCCATCTCTGAGTTTCATTTGCTACCTGCCCACCACCTGTCTCCACCTCAAATACATTTCTGAAGGATGGACCAGATCCCACGGGCTAATGCAGGAGAAAGGCTAGAGTTAACCAGCAGGGGCGTCAAACAGGACTACACAGAGGGAGCTGTGACAGTGCTGTTCTTAGGTCCTGGCCCTGTGACACAACCTTTGCCTGGAGATTGTATCACTCTCTATGCTGAAGATGGAACAAGGTGGTCATTTGGGTCTTCCTGGAAGACTATTGCTGCCCGTGCCAGACAAACAGTGGAATGGCAGACAGAAGGGCTGATATGATCCAGGTCAAGACTGATGAAGCAATGAACCTGTAACAGTTAATTATGGGGTGTGGGTAAGGAGTTACAGGAGCTTGAGTAACACAAAGATATGTGTGCCTCTGAGACGCCCTTAGCTTCTCTGTGTATTGGTGATGCTCCTGGAGCAACTGGCAGGCAACTTCAGCAGCCGCAGCTGTTTGCCACTCATGTAACAACCTGAACTGCCTTGTAGAAGATTCACATGCCTTGCGCATCTTGCAGACTTGGACTTCATTGTTTTGTTAGTTCCCTAGCCTCTGAGCCTCGCCTTTCCATCCACAAGAGAGTGTCTCAATCCAGAAGAAGGAACTGTGTGACAACGGTGATGTTAACAACACAAAAAGTATCTTTTTCTATGCTTGTAGGCATGCTTGCATGGACTAAAGTACATGTGTGTACATGTTGATATGTGCTACTGCACATGGAGGCCAGAGGTCAAGCTCAGTTGCCCTTCCTCAGCTCCATCACTCTGGTTTTTGAGACAAGGTCTTTCACTGACTGGGAGCTCATCAAGAACTTTAGACTGACTAGACAGCAAGCCTCAGGTACCTGCCTGACTCTACTTCCCCAGTGCATGAATGGCAAGTGTGTGTCACCAGGACTGGTTTTAGTTAACGTGTGTTCTGGGAGTGGAACTCAGGTCCTAAAGTTTCCATGGCCAACACTTTCCTGAGTGAGTGGTCTCCTCAGCTAGCTTCTTGATTTTTTTAAGTTATTTCTCCTAGGACTACTGAGGAAAAGTCTTTTGATTACAGTTCTCAATTTGAAATCCATGAAAGAAATAGTTAAATAAATTAGAAAAATGGAAACTAATAATAATCAAGGGGGAAATACTGACTCTGATGACAAGAATTCGAGAAGGGTTGGAGGAAAGATCCACCTGCAAGGATGCCTCCCAAATCACTTCCTCTACCCAGGACCCTCTTCTTGCTTTTCACGATCCCCCAATGCCACATTATGAATCCATCAATCCATTAATCCGTTGATTAGATCAGAGCCCACACCATCCAATCATCTCTGAAAATGCACAGGCATACATCGAGGTTTTTAATGGGGTTAAGCCCCATGAAACCTCTCAGGATTCATAAGGATTGCTCTAGCAGGCAAGAACGAAACTAATAAGGTCTGAGAGTAAATAAAATACATTAGGCCACAAAAATCTTTCCATCATGTCCCATTTATTCTTCCTATGCTCTCTCTAATGTTCTCTTGATGTTTTCCTTTTGATGAGCCTCCTCGACGTTCTTCATTGTTCTTCCTATCCCACAAGGTTCCCAGTTTATAAACCCACACAAACAGTTAACAACTTTCTGGTAAATAGCAGTGATATCAAGCATGCATTTCTTCGGGCTAACAGGGTGGATAAAAGACTGACAAGGTAGGCACCTTATGTGTCAGAAGAGACCTGGCTGTGAGAGGATTAGGATGGAGCTTGTCCCCCCAGGCTAAGCATCCTGGTGCTGTATCCACTGGCATCCAGGTGAGAAGGAATTTCTTTCTCTGGTCTGCTTTAATGACCCAAGGTTTTTTTTTTCCTGTATATCTTAGGGGTAAAGGTACAAACAGTTAATTTCCTAGACTAAGACCTTGTGTCACATGAAAGGTGAAGGTAAGTACAGAATATTAATAGCTTGTTAGGGTAGAGCAGAGGACAGCAGATTATGTTCTCCTGAGTTGACTGTTAGAGAATTCAGGGCCACCCAGACCTGTTTGTCAGTTAGATTAGACACACTGTCTTTCTGCTCAGTGCCTCCTGCTCAGGGCTCCTTTCCTGCCAGTAAGTCTTGTCAATAAGGATAATTGTGGGGGTCTAGCTTGATGTGGATTGACTATGAGAACAAAGGTGTGACTGTGTGAATGCTTCCACACCAGGGCCCTGTGGTGTGGAGAAAGGTATGCAGTTGTCAGTACAGGAAAATTCAGGTTTAAAAGAACGATTTATACACTGTTGGGATATTTGGGGATGCATCCCATTATGGAAAGGAGAAACGTCATGATTTCACCAGATTCCTACAGAACTGACAGTGACTATGCAAAAGACGAGTGTTCTCGATGCTTTGCAAATCGAGTTCTCCACCAGATCATGCTCCTGTGGCTCTGTCTCTGTCTGTGTGCTCTGGCTGTATAATCCCTGTGGCTCATATCAGGCAGACCTCAGAGGTGCACTTTGCTCATCTCTTAGGCATCCTCAAGCCAATCCAGCTAGCAATCAAAATTATCTATCACCGTAATATAGATTGGCTTTTAATTGTTATTTTTAAAGCATGCATATTAAAAGTCTCTGTTTTAATATAGTGTTGCTAGACCTAACCCTCACTTAAATCAAAGCTTTGAAGGTTTTCAACACTTTGCAATAGTGTGTGGATGTCCTCGGATCAACAAGCCTACCCCTAGACGTACAGTTTGTTCTGTTTGCTGTGTCCCCATGGGTGTCTTCTCACCAGGCCTTCTCTTTCGTCAGGCTGGCAAGAGACCTCCTCGCCCAGCCCTGTGGTGGGTGAGTGGCAGCGGGGAAGAGCTGAAGTGGAACTTTCGAGAACTGAGTGAACTCAGCCAACAGGCAGCCAATGTCCTCTCGGGGGCCTGTGGCCTACAGCATGGGGACCGAGTGGCGGTGGTACTTTCCCAAGTCCCAGAGTGGTGGCTGGTAACCCTGGGCTGCATACGGACTGGTGAGTAACTGCCCACACAGGCTGGGCACTCTCTCTTGTAAAGGAAATTGAAGGCAGAGAAATGCAGCTTCCTCTCCCCAAAGAACCCCCCCCATAGAACATGCTGTCCTTACTCCCTATTGCTCCTCACATCCCACCTGCCCTTCCCTGTCGGCCCCCGTGGATGTTCACAGCCCTTCTCTGTGGAAGAAGACAATTCCTTCCTAGCTCTCTTTAAACTCTGTGTCTTCTCCAGGCCTTGTCTTCATGCCTGGAACCATCCAGATGAAATCCACAGACATACTCTACAGGCTGCAGTCATCCAATGCCAGGGTCATTGTGGCTGGGGATGAAGTGGCCCAGGAAGTGGACACCGTGGCCCCTGACTGCCCTTTTCTGAAAATCAAGTTGCTGGTGTCTGAAAAAAGGCGAGAAGGATGGCTGAACTTCAAGACACTGCTGAAGTGAGTATCTCCTGCCTTAGCCAGCTTCTCACCCAAAGGGGAAATCAAGGCTAAGGAGAGTGAGACCATGAAGAAAGAAAAGCAAATGCAAGAGTTTAATCATCTCCAAGGTGGGTGGGGTCAGGTATGCAGAAATCTTCTGAGAAGAAGATAGAATGCCCCCAGGATTTTCTAACAAACAATTGGCAAATACCTTCAACTTCATGTGTTGATGGTTATAAGGGCCATTGTCTACCACACACTTCTGGGCTTGTACACTTGCAGCCCAGAGTCCCATGCCATGGACACATTTTACAAAAGAGAACCCCAGGAGACTGAGGGTTGAGAACATGGCTCAACGGGTAAGAGTACTCGTAGTACAAGTATGAGGACCTGAGTTCAAATCCCCAGCACTCATGTAAAATGCCAGCATGGCTGCACATGCCTATAACTCTTGCATTAAGAGGTGAGGACAAGCAAATCCCAAGAGTTCACAGGTCAGCTTTGCCTAGTCAAAAAGCTAAGACTCTGGTTCACTGAGAGACACTGTCTCAAGGAAATATCACGGGAAGCAGTAAAGGGAGCCACCTGACACTCTACTTTGGTTTTTGAATGTTCATATACAGATGTTTGCTTAGCACATACTCACATGAATACACCACACACACACACACACACACACACACACTGCAAGGCACATATATATATAAACATGTATGCACACACAAATACACTACCTAGGCACATATAAATGCATACATTACACAAGTACACACATACACACACACACAAATACATCCTGGCATTAAGGTGAATCACTTGCACATGCCAGAAACAACATGCTATTGATATTCACGGGGCTAAAAGGCATCCAGAACCATTCACCACAGTCACGGAACAAATGAGAGGCAGCATCAAAGAGACGCCTGGTACACTGACTTCCAGTCTCTTCTTCCCACATTCCATATCCCTAGATATAGTTTCCAGGATAGTGGTCCTTCTGGAATAGTGGTCCTTCTAGAATAGTGGTCCTTCCAGAATAGTGGTCCTTCCAGAATAGTGGCCCTTCCGGAATAATGATCTTTCCAGAATTTCATTGAGACTGGCTGAATAAATGGGATTCTTGCCACATGTCTAAGATCCTTCCATTAGAAACATGTGCCTTAGGAAGCATCGAGGGAGACCATAAAGTTGGCTTTTTTTCTTTTCTACTGCCACGATTTTTAAAATAATGTCCATGAAAATAAACAATAAAATAAAGTTTTGAAAGATTCAAATTCAATATTCTAAGAGACTTGTGGGTTATTACAGAGAATAAAAGTCGGTGTCAGGAAACCATGTAGGATGGTGGAGATTGACCGCTCATCCAGAGGACCTGTGTTTGATTCCCAGCACCTACATGGCAGTTTACAACTTCCAATAACTCCAGTTTCAGGGAGTGCAATGTTCTTGTCTGACCTCCACAGGAAACATATATATGTCGTGTGTGTGTATACATATATATATATATATATATGCAGGAAAAGCACTTGTAGACATAAAATAAAAATTTTTAATCTCTTGGAAAACTAACTGCTCAACTTCTGTGCTTCTGCTATCATGCTGGGGCCAAGCACAACTCAAGTAACATTCAGTCCCAGCTAAGTTTGATCTCCCTCTCTCTCTGTGGTAGAGTTAATTTTTCCACTAAACTCTGAGATAGGTTGTGTTGTGCCCATTTCACAGATGATGAAAGTGAGACTTACAGAAGTAAAGTAGCTTGTACATACTTACATAATTAACCAAATGCTAACCCTGACTCACTCCGGGAAGCAGGAATTTTACCACTCGAGACCTTCCCTTCAGACACAAGTCCTCTGACTTGCCCTTGTCAGCCTGAAGGCTAGTGAGGGACGCTGAGTCACAGATTCCAGGCCAGCTCTGAGATACTGACTTTCTGGTCCTTGTAGGGATGCATCCAGCACTCATCACTGTGTGGAGACTGGAAGCCATGAACCAGCTGCCATCTACTTCACTAGTGGAACCAGTGGCCCTCCCAAGATGGCAGAGCACTCCCATTCCAGCCTGGGCATCAAGGCCAAGATGGACACTGAGTAAGCTGAGCCTTTTTCCTCTATAGACTCAGGATGATGATACTGAAGTGGGGTCCGATTTGCCCTGGAGACTTCTAGAAAGACAACTTGAGAAGGGAGGTTAAAAGGGCAAGGCTTCAATGTTGGGAACTCTTCAGAGTGGCGTCTCTGTTTCAGACAACACAAGGTCTCAAGACCTCTTCCCTGTTTCAAACCACACTAGTAGGGCTAAAATAGCAACAGGTGCAGGCGTCCTTTTCCCAGACACTCTCTGCCTTATCTTTGGGGTCCTGGCAGTTTGCTTTAATGATACCCAGATTCCAGAAGGACATCTTTATTTTTGTCAACCATAAATTGCTTTTCAAATTGGTTTCTATGAAAAGTGTCATCAGAGGAATGAAGTAAACAGAGTTATCAGAGTTTCTAGAACACAGGCTTCAAGCCAGCACCAATTTCATTACTGGGTAAATATGACCTGTGGAACCAGAGGGTACAGTGCCAAGGTCTTTGTGAACTAATAACTGAAGACCTCTGTGCTCTTTTTCCATAGATTCTTCCTGCAATGATCATGTTATTATCAAAATTGGAAATATTTTAATGTTAAAATCTTATTAAATTATAAGTGCGGAGTACAGCCTCATAAAAGCCTTGTCACACAAGCAAGGGGGCTTGAGTGTGGTGCCAAGAATCCACATTTAAAGAGTAGAGTTTGGTGACCTGACACACTCACGTCCCCGAGCTTGTGTGACAAGGATTTTATGAGGCTGTACTCCTCACTCCTAATTTAGACTAATTTAGTTTGCTGATACTGTTGGCTTGGAGGTAGGACATTTATGCTTTTAAAAAGTTTAAACAGTAGAGTTTGGTGACCTGAATTTGTAATGCTAAATCCTGGAGGTGGCAATTGGTGAGCTCCTGAGACTCACAGGCTGGCAAGTTTAGCTGGAATTAAAAATCCCAAGGTAGGGAGTGAAAGACCTCATCTCAAAAATCAAGATAGACAGTACCTGAGGACAACACCTGATGTTCACCTCTGGTCTCAACAGACATATACACACACATGTGAGTGTGTGTGTTCTCTTCCCTTGAACACACACTGCCTTCACATGCACACAATCGCACACAAAATAAATAACAATACATGAGCGGAACTAAAGTACAATTTTGAAATTACTTTTAAAACTAAGGCATTACTTTTCACTTCCTCCATCCCAAATCAGTCCCAATATGCTTAATTTTCTAAAGAGATCAATCATCTTCATTATCTGTGTGTGCATGCATGCACGTAGCAGTGCACTCTATAGGCAGAGACTGCTTGCTAGTTTCCCAACTGCTCAGACCCTTTGGCAGCTACATGGCATCTCTTTGACTCTGCCTGCTCTCTCTATATATTGTTGTTCAGATTTCCCACCTGGCTTTGCTCTGCTAAGCTATTGGCTGAACAGCTTTATTCATCAACCAATGATAAGAAAACATATTCACAGCATACAGAGGGGAATCCCATAGCACACTCCCAGATGCAAGAAGTTCTTCCTGTCTATCCTGCAACATCTTTGCTTTAACCCCAGTTTGATGCTTCTTATTCTGCCCTGAGGAGAGAAAGGAAATAAGCTTTTTCCTGTACAAGGAAAACTGCAGCTGTGCTTGGGCAGTCCATGATGCTTGGAGCAAAGCTAACCAAAGGCCATAAAGGCCTACTCAGCCAAGCTTCGAACATGGCAAGACTGTTAGCATGTTGACTTGGAGGCTGAGGAGATGGTTTTGTGGGCAAAGTGCTTACATAAATGTGAGGATTCCCCAGCACCCACATAAGAAGCCAAGTGTGGTGGTACATGTATGTCACCCCAGCACTGGAGGAGCAGAGCCAGCAGGGGCTCTCTGAAGCTCATTGGTCAGCCAGTCTAGCCAGTAAGCTCCAGGGTCAGTGAGAGACACTGTCTAAAAACTAAGGTGGAAAGTAATAGACAAAGACATCTTCACACTCCATACATGTCTATGCCTGCACACACATGTACACACACACACGTGTACACACACACACACACACACACACGATTGTTTACTTTGATGCCTTTTGTTAGTAAGCTTTTCCTGGGTGATTTCACTTGTCAGTCACTGTCCTAGTATTGGAAATAAAGTAAGAGCAAAACCCAGTTATCTGCTAAATTGTGTCTTCTAGGGTCATGCTTTCAAGTGTGCTGCCACCCCTTCACACACATGACATGCCCATACCGCACCTTTCCCCCTCCACAGCCCCTCAAGTACCACACCCATCAGTGTGCACTCAGCTCTGTGTGTCTGTGTTCTGTGTTCTCAGCTCCTGGACAGGCATGGATGTCTCTGACACAGTATGGACCATCTCAGACACAGGTTGGATAGTGAACATTATAGCTGCATTTCTGGAACCCTGGACACTGGGAGCATGCACATTTGTCTATTTTTTGCCAAAGTTTGACCCACAGACTGTTCTAAAGGTAAGAGAGAACCATCCACATTGGTTAGTCAGAGTAAGCTCAGGGTTTACACACTCCAGGTCATGGCAGTTGATTTCAATTCATAAAAATCTTCTGCTAAAATCCCAGCCACGTGAATGAGCAATGGACAGCAGGAAGCAAGATGCAAGTTTGCAAGCACCTAACAAAGCTCATGGTCTAGGGACAGAGATGGACACAGGCATCAATGAGTGGCGTGTGTTCAAGAGATGGGACTAGGTGGTTGTTCTCTCAACTAAGAGGCACTTCTGCTGTCATCTCCCTCGCACACATGTGTGTATACGTGCATGTATGCATGTGCATCTATGTATATGCATGTGTCTATGTATGAGTGTGTGTGTGTGTCCTATTTCCTTCTTCCTTTGCAGTGTAACACAAGATGATGGTTAAAAGGTATGGAATGCCACTATTCTAGTGTACAGTTTGAAAAGAATTCACTTGGGTCAGACACTGCCTCAGTCAGCTTAGGCTACTACCCAGAAATGCTGCAGACAGGGAGGCTCTCACAGCCGATGCTTCCCATGCTTCTGAAGCGTGGATTCGAAAATGATCAAGGTGCTGGAGGAGTTGCCTGCTTAATGAGGGCCCTCATGCTGGCTTGTAGGAGATCACCTTCTTGCTATAGCCTCAGAGGAGGGAGAGATGGGAAGGAGGGGAGGGAGGAAAAGAGAATCTCATCCTTTTGTTCTAACACTAATGTGCCATTGGCACAGTTTTTTCAGTACTTGGTACCATTATCTCCAAATTCAGTCACATGAGGCCTAGAGATCCAGCCTAGGGCTCCATCCAGCATGTGGATGTATGACCCATATTAGACACCTATGTAACCATCACCAGATGGAAGCCTCAAATGTTTCCATGGCTACTAGAGGTACCCATACCTCCCCTGGCTACACCCTCACCTCAAATGTCAATAACACTTTTGACTTCTACTGGCTTAAATTTCACCTCTTCTCTCTCTCTCTCTCTCTCTCTCTCTCTCTCTCTCTCTCTCTCTC
>LOJH01034993.1:0-15880 GCA_001685095.1 Ellobius talpinus | reverse complement strand
AACATAAGTTGGTATAGCCCCCATAGGTTCAGATATTTGAATAATTGGTCTCCAAATGGTGGACCTGTTCAGCAAATATTAGGATGTGTGGCTTTGTTGGAGATGTGTCACTGGGGGTGGGTTTGGAGGTTTCAAACTAATCCACAACATTCCTGGTTAGTTCTCTCTACCTGGTTGTTGTTTCTCAAGATGTAAGCTCTTGGCTACTGCTCCAGCACCATGCCTGCCTTCCTACTACCGTGTTTCCATCATAATGGTCGACTCAGCCTCTGAAACTGCAAACTCTTTATTCTGTAAATTGTCTTGGTCATGGTGTCTCTTCACAGCCAAAGAAAAGAACTAAGACTGCAATCACAAAACTCCCTCATAAAGTTAAAAGGGAGTTATCATGATGCTGAATAATCCATCTGCTAAGATTGCACTCAATGAAAACAAAATCAGCAATTTGTAGAGACATTTGCACTTGTGTGCTTATCAAGGTACTGTTCAGAACAGCCAAGAAATGTAGTTACCATGAGTATTCACCAGTGGAACATGANGTAGACAAACTTCCATGAAGTTGTGCTAAGTGGGGCAAACCAAAGAGGAAAAGTCCAGTACTATGTGATTTAGATATAAAATCTAAAAGAAAAGTTTTTTAATTGGATACCTAGAAGCAGAGAGTAGAGATGGGGGTCCTAGGTACCGGGGAAAGGGAACAAAAAGATATAAAAGTTGAGGTACTCAGGTAAATAAATGTAGAAGCTTAGTGTGCAGGGTGCAGCTATAGTTAACAGTACAATGTTGTGTACTAAAAATCTGCTGAGAGCAGAATTAGGATGTTCTTACCACAGCAACAGCAGCAGAAAGGTAGCTATGTGGGTGATGGACTTAAGATAACAGCAGTAATAGTTTTATATGTGCATGAAAGCATCATTTCCCATGTCTTAAACATATACAGAATTAAATTGAGCTAGCTCACCATTACTAGAGACATACACTGAAGAAGAGAGCAAAAATGCAAGCAAACCGTCTGAACTCTGTGAGCAGAACCCAACTGAGGTGCTTAAGGCTTAGTTGTTAGGATGGGAATGATGGTGGCGGTAGTGTGGGAAGTGCTGGTTGCAATCACGAGCCAGTAGGGCCTGAGCCCAGGACAGCCCGCAAATGTGGCAAACTTGAACAGAATACATCCCTTTTACACATTCCTCATACCAGGACCAAAATATAAAATAATAAAATAAAGTAAAAAAGAGAAGCACTGTGAATGAAAATACCAAAGAGACAGAAATTTCTCATAGTGAAAAGGAGAATCCCAGGCAAAGGGGTGCTCACTAAACAGCAAGAAAGGTGGACAGTGGAAAAGGACCACACATAGAGATGTATGTGTTGAGAAACTGATAAGTTCAAGTTCAGCATTGTGGGTATCTGGTATATTCCCATATATTGAAGTAGAGTAGGGTAGAAAAGATCAATCACTAGATATTGATTTGTTCAGTCATTTATTTAAAACACTGCTTGTACTGCCAATTTGACAAGTGTGGCTTCTCTTGCTACCTGGAACAGAATGACTGAGAAATAGTTGAAGCAATGAACCATTGCCTTTAAGAACCTGTCGCCAACCATATGTGCTTCTATAAAATCTTGTTCGCTTGCACACCCCATCTTGTGGTCTTAGAGTATAGAATGAGAATACAAACCAGAGCTGGGATCAAAGCCTTTCAGGACTATCCTGGCTTTTGTCCAGCAGTGACTTCTCTCTTCCACTCTCACTGGTGTTGAGCACTTATTCCAGAAAGATCCCTGCAGCTGTATAAAGACGTGAATAAAATGCAGCCTGGTGTTTCAGGGCTTTAGTAGGTAAGCAACAATTGATTCACTTTATTTTATCTTATTTTATTGAACCAGGGTCTTTCTGTGTAGCCCAGAATGAGTTCAAACTTGCAACAATGTAACAACGTTCTTCTTCTGCCTCCTAAATTCTGAATACCTGGCTTGCACTGCCTCTCCTGGCTCAAAGATTTTAATTTTTCCAGGGTTTCAGGACCAAATTTTCAAAACTAGAATTAAAAGTACAAACTCAGTTGAAAAAGTATACACACACACACTCACTCACACACACACACACATTAGCAGTCAGAAGAATTAAATATTCCTGGAATTCCTGGCTGGGTGCTGATCCCTGGGTGCATCACTGCTGTTCCCTGAGTGACTAAATCACTGCTGTAGGGAAGTTATGACAGAGAAGCTCTTCCACAGACTCAAAGGAACCTAGACATTGCTGGAAGGTAGTCATACTTTTCAAAAAACAATGACAAGAATCTTGGGACACAAAATCCTCATCAGTGGATTCCAGGGAGCAGAATTTACTCTGCAGGCCTGGTGTACCTTTGAGCTCATGTCCTCTTAGGTCTGGAGACTTAATAATTTACACCCAACCCAAGGCATCTACAGACACAGAAACCTGGGAGTTAATATTTACCTAGTTCTTAGAAGTGTGTCTGGCAAATAGCAAGTATGTATAAGTGTTTGTTAAATAAATAGATGTCTTTGAAAATTATGACTGCCTTTTCAACAAACTGTTATTTGATTTTTTAAAAAAATTCTGTGGCTTATTTGCCATGAAAAAAAAATCACCACAGTCAAGTAGGACAATTTCCAGCTGGCACTCACTGCAGCAGGCCACCAAGGGTTTGTCAGGCCAGAATTGCCAAGTCTAGAGTTTATCAGTGATGAGGCTGGACCTCATGTAGGAACCCTGGCTGGCTGAGACTCTTGCAGTGCTTAGATGAATCATGTTCTTTCTGAAGTCTTGCATCAGTGAACTGTGACTTTGATTTCTTTTTGTCTGATAGTTGGTTTTGTTTTCTCTCTTTTAAATTTTATTAAGTTTTCTCTTTGATAATTTTATACACAAATATAATACATTTTACTTATTCTTACTCCTCAGCTCTCTCTCCTACCTCTGTTAAACCAGCCTCCTGTCCAAGTCTCTATTCCACATTCATGAATTTTGTTTTGTTTCATGACTTGCTTAGTTCAATCTGAGTCATTTGTGTGACCATGAGTTTGGAGCTATCCAATGGAGCCTGGCGAGCTCACCAGTGGGCTTTCATCTGAAGGCAGCAAACACCCCACCCCAGAATCCATCCATAGTCAGTAGTTCAGCAGAGAGAGAGACCGTGTGACAGGCAGACACTGGGGCGAACTCTCCCATTCTCACACCTTCAGAGCTGGCTCACCGCCACCCCCACCAATGGGGTCAGTTCTCCCGTGCTGCCCAGGTGAGGTAAAGGACCAGTTCTTCTTCCTAATGCTGCTGCCAGTGAAGGGCAGGGTCATCTCTATGCATCTCTGTCTTCATTGTTTCCGGTGGTAACGGGAGACGTCAACAGGCCACCATGGCTGACTGTGTCAGGTCCATGGACCTAGACAGGCCCACGGCAGCAGTCCACGCCCAGACATTACTATGGCCCTTGGGTGTCAAGCAGGCTACCCAGGTTGGCCAACTCCTCACTAGCCTCAGACCTGCCTTTCTCCTCAGCACATGAACCTTTCTATGCCCCCCTTCTTTCTCTCTCTCTCCTATTACTCCACCATCTACTGGCTCACCATAATGGTACATGATCACTCAGCACCACAGGTACCAAGCAGCTGGTGCTTTGATCTCTGCCTGCCCCAAATGAGTATCCTGAGGTGGAACTATAGATGTCCTCCATAACCCTGGACCTCATGGTGCCAGGCCTGTCTGAAATTTTTGTGGACTATGAAAAGATGGACCCCATTTTTTAATTCAGTTAACTAACTTGTACATTTTAATTGGGATATTGAAACCTAATTAATATTAAGAGTTATTATTGCAATTGTTACTTTGATTTTGTGGTATTTATATTTGTTTTCTTGATTATTTGCAAAATAGCTGCCTTTGCATTATTTATTTAATTTCCTGTGCTTCTCAAGCACACTTGCCATTCACTTTAGCATGAAATATTCCCACCAGTATTCTTGGTAGGGCTGCCTTGATTCTGAATACTTCAAGCTTGATTTCTGTTGCTGTTGCTGCTGCTGCTGTTGCTGCTGCTGTTCTTGCTGCTGCTGTTGCTGTGGAGTTTTTTTTTTCCTTCTCCTTCAATTGTGATAGACAGTGTTCAGGGGTGGTGTCTGTGGTTGAGAACTTGAACTGTGTTGTTTCAAGCTTTTCTGAATTTTAAAGTTCCCAGTGAGAAATCAGTTGTTACTCTGAGGGGCTTGCATTTTTGTGCACACCTGGAGCCTTCAGTCTTGTGGTATTCAATGCCTCTGTTTTATGTAGTTTTAACTGAAAATGATATGGTAGATTTCCTTTCTGGTCCTGTCTGGTTTTCTGTGCACCTAAATGGAGACTTCCTCCCTTATGTTTAGGAAAATTTCTTCTGCTGTTTTATTGAAGATTTTTTTATGCCTGTGGCCTGGAATTCATCTCCTTCTATGCCCGTAAGTGGTGGATTTAGTCTTTTATTGGGATCTCAAAGTTTCTGTGAGTTCCACTCATGTGCACTTTTGCAAACTTGTCCTTTTTCTTGGTTGATTGACTCAGTCTTTCTCCTCTAGCTTCAAGCCCTGAATGGCTGCTCCACGATCCCTGCTGCTGAGGAAGCTTCCCACTGAGTTTCCTCATGGACCTCCTGAGTCATTCACTCCCAGCCTGATTGCAGTGTGAGCTCCCTTTGGTCTGTCTATCTCTTTACTAAATGAAAGTTTTATATCCTGGTGGGCTGGGTGGTTTGGAAAAACATGGGGGAGAGGCTGGGTCTCTTAGTCTGACAGTGGGTTGGGGTCCTGTAATTATCCTAGGGCCAACGACTGTTTTAGAACACAGATATTCAGTTATTTTAGACAATGAAAAATAAAATGAACTAAGCAAAAATATTTCCTTCTCTAAGAAGATACTGTAGTTCTTTTCAATGCTTGTCCCACGTCTTCCCCAATGTATAGCAGAAACACAATTCAGGGCAGAAAGAATCCCAGTTGGTCCAAGACAATTAAGAAAAGCCATCCTTTCAGGTGATTGAATTGGGATGATTCATCCCAATAGAAGATAGGATTTTCTTTTTTTAATCAAAAAGCTGTGAAGAAGCTGTGTATTTTCTACCCCTGATACAAATGCAGGAGCAAACATTTTGACTTCTCCCAGGTGAATGCCTCACACAGAAAGCTACTGGGAGATGAGCTAACAAACAAAGTAGGCAGAACAGAGAGAACGGCAAAGCCACAGAGTCATGGCCCCAGATGCAGTGTAAGGAAGGCTCCACCTCTGGGTTTTCAGGCAACTAACCACACATATAATTTATTTGTTTTGTTTATTTTTATTTTTTAAAATTACAATTAGATAATTTTCCTCTTTCCTTTTCTTCTCCAAATTCTCCCATATACCCTCATTGCTCTCTCTCCAATTCCTGGCCTCTTTTTCCATTAATTGTTGTGATAAATATTGTATATTGTAGTATATATATGCACATTTTATATATATTGTATATTGTACTATACTTGTGTATATTTTAAATAATGTTGTATATATTACAGTATGAGGTATTTATGCATTCAGGAATAATAAATATCATAGATTATATTAATATGTAATATTATATATACACACACATATATATAACCTGCTCCTTCTATATAATGTTACTTGGATGTATGTTTTCAGGCTGATCATTTAGTGTTTATATTGTGAATGTGTGTCTTAGTGTATGTATGTATGTATGCATGTGTTCAAATGTACATGCATTTGTATGCACCTCTGTCGGGAGCTGTGCAGCCTAGTTTCAGATCAGCATGTGACTAGCTGTCCAATGGGTTTCTGTGTGGCAACAGACTCTCACTTGGCAAGGACCAAAAGCACACGGCACAGTGTAAGAATTTGTGAAGTTCAGGCACCTTGCAGGCTCTTTTCTCTCTCACTGTACTGGTGATTCCTTGGGTGGATTTTACTTTTCCTTTGTCAGTCACACGTGCAGCAGCTGTAACTTCCCCTGGAAACTCGGCTCCTTTTCAAATATTTCCCCCTAGGATTAAACAGGGGGCTGACGCTTCTCAAATCTCTCATCTGGAATTACCAACCACAACTCCTAGTCCTGGGAACTTTCTGATTGAATATAGTTAGGAACATATGAGAAAGCAACAGTTAGAATAGTAATCATATCTCACAGTTCTGGAAAGGAGAATAGGACATACATACACAGAATAGGAAAAAGGCCTCAGGAATACACGTAGTGCCAACCGTTGAGAATAAGTTCCCTGGACACCAAGCATATAGAATCAATAATAAGATCTAGTATGATCTGATGGGATGGGTAGATCCATGTTTACCATACATGGAAGCATATACTGGAGAGAGAAATATGGTCTAGTGAGATGGGAAACAAGTGCCTTATCAAAGTCTGTCTTTTACAGAGAGATTGAGACATGGGACCCTCTTGTAGAAAAGGGAACTATATAAAAATATATCTTGCAGATATGAAAGAATTGTTTGGGTTTGAATATTGTTGCTCTTAAAGCATTGTGTCCATACCTATTATTTTAACTTTGTAACCACAAGTAGCTGCCAGCTGACCTAAGGGCTGTGAGAGCAGGATACGTCTGGCTGGATATTTAGTTAAGACCTGCAAACAATGCTGGGCTCTACATCCAGAATATGCAGGGGTGGGAAGGTGTATTTGGGGAGCATAAAGGGGAACAATGGGAGCTTTCATAATGATCATAATGTATTCCTTAAATTGTGATGTATTTCTTAAAGTCAAAAATAGAAGCCAATGATCAAGCTGTTCAAGTAATCCTGGTAAGAAAAACTGTGTAAGTATATAGAAAGATGGCCCAGGCTATTTGGGACCACTTGAGTGCTACCCACTTGGTGGTCAGAAGTTTTCCTTGTGCTGACATCCCTTGCCCACTTCAGGACCTGAGCTGTAGCCAAGACTGGACCCCGGCACACCTCCACGTGAAAACAAGAGGTTGGTGTGGTATGTCTTCCTCAATCACTCTCTGCCTCATAGTTTAATGAACCTAGAGCTCACTGGTTCAAGACTAACTGGCCAGTAAGCACCCAGAATTCTCCTGTTTCAGCCTCCCCAGAGCTGAGATTATCAGCAACACACCGTCATGTTCTCCTTTTGGATGAGGTTGGGAATCCAAGCTCGGATTCTCTGCTTGTGCAACAGGCACTTTAGCAGCTGAGCTGCCTCCCACCCGCTAATGTCTTAAAGAATTGTTAGAAATGAAAGCATTTTTGTCATTCATATTTTGACACCGGAAATGTAGAATTGTCTGTGCTATGGGAAAAGGGGGTGGTGCTTTTCCATACTTAAGCAGGAAATCAGTAGTCCTGTTTAGCTAAATTACTTTAATCACCAGTAAATACTGGACAGTAGAAAGCACATGCCATAAAGAAAGTTATTGCCCATATCTCTGGTGCCTTTTTCATGACTTCACTGACATGAGATTAGCCTCCCAAGGTGGAGAAAAGAGCATTCCTCACACCTGCTGCCCTTCTGAAAGGAAACACAGATTCCTGGCTACAAGAAGGCAAGGTCTCATTGAGCTTACATGCTGGTTCAATCTGCACTGTGTAAACACTCACAGAAATAAATACCTTATTAGTCATCTTGTGCCGTATAACATACTAACTCAGCATTTCATATGTAATGACTTGCTAAACCTATGGGCCGACTGGGATGGCTCTGGTACAGGACATAGCTCTACCTCTGGTCTTCTAGATCCAAAGGCCTACAAGCTAAAGTTCACACAGAGATATCAAGGCACATGAAGAGAGCACATGAAGGCATGGGGACAGTCAAAGTATCACGTGCGGACTTCTCATTGGCTAAGTCTAAAGTCAAAGGGTAGAGCTACAAAGTTATTGACAAAGAGAAAAAAGAGGGAGGGCAATTGTGATAGAAGGGACAAGAGCTGGAAGGTGGGCTGACGGGCCAAAAAATACCCTTTGGTAGACTCAGTACAAGCATTGTAGTCATCAGCTTGCAATAACTATCGCTACCAGCATTGGGACCACACAAGGCCAGCATTATCAACAATCAATCAATCAATCACGAAAGAGAAATTGGCCCTGCCGTTTACCTCTGAACGGTTGGCTATAGACAGACTCTGAGAAAGGAAAGGGGGAACCATTGTCTTTGTTGTGTACCCACTGCTGATACCACCAGGCTCCAACAGACAGTTTTAACCCATTGTCACACAGATGACCCTGGTTAGTCTCCATGGGTAACAGAACAAAATGAATAGACATGAATGTGAGAGAGATGTATGTGCATTGGGGAGCTGGACAGGAGAGGTAGAAAAGGAGAAAGCGGAAGCAGCCCTTTGCATGCATATGAAAAGTTGTCTTAGAATGAAATCAATTGGTATAAGAATCAAATCTCCCAAAACAAACAAAGCATCTTAATACATATAAAGTGAGACTCTTAATTTTCAAGTATGTATGCGATTTATTTGACAAAATATTTTTCTAACTGTATCTTACCAAAAATGTTCTGTTGAATTTCATCTTTTGAGGTTTCTATTACAATGGTATTTTTGTTTAAAATATAATAAGGGATAAATCGTACTTTCTTAAAGTAAAAATTGGAGACAATAATTCAACCCACAGAACAAAGAACATGAAGTTTATTAGCTTCCTATATTAAAGTCAACGGAACAGAGAAGAGGTGCTTTTGAGAAGAAACTAGCCCCAGGTTGTGATGTCCCAGGGAGCCTGGACAGCCCTGAGCCACAAGAAGAGAATGGTGCCAGTCACGTCACGTCCCAAGGAGCCTGGATAGCGCTGGAACCACATCTGAACCCTGATAGTTTAGGTGGCCAGAGATTGGAATTGGTGCTATAGCATTCTTAGTAGGGGGTTTTAAATCAAACCTGTCTCGTTCAGGCAAGCTAGCCTAGGTGACACTTATGTCAGTGAGCATGCATCCAGGCTGTGGAGTGAAAGGCAAGGCGTGAGCACAGTGCCCTCTGAACAGAAAGCTTAGGGGAAAGCCTTCCTGTCTTGAATCTTGAACAGCATATCCCGGTCAAATTTTCAGATCTCGTCCAGGTCACTGAAATAAAATTGAGATTTTTTTGCCCTTATCGTCACAATAGCATCCATCCCCTTACTTTTCTAAAAAAGATGTATTTATTTATTCTATGCATAGAAGAGTGTTCTAGATGCATGTACACCTTTACACCAGAAGAGGGCATCAGATTCCATTGTAGATGGTTATCAGCCACCATGTGGTTGCTGGGAATTGAGCTCAAGCCCTCTGGAAGAGCAGCCAGTGCTCTCAAGCTTTAAGCCATCTATCCAGTCCCCCCCTTCTTTTCTAGAGCTCAGACCACAAAGGTTTATGAGAACATGATGATTTGAACAAGAAATGACCAGACCACAAGCAGCTCTGGGGGGTAAGAATGGGATGTCAAGCACACATATGTATTAAAGTCATGGAGATTAGTAAAACCATACCAGACAACATGGAAGCTGCTCAGTAACAGGCTTGCCTGAGGTCATTGTTATTGCAACAGTATGCACTGAAGATGACTATTGTCCCATAATCAATGGAAAGACATATCAGTAGTACCCACAGAAAGAGTCAATGATCATATGCCAGCCTTCCCACGATGGCTAGCAAAGTGGAGTAAAGCTAAATCCAACAGTAATAAATAGCCTGGGTGAAAGTTTGACTCTAGACATAAGAACAAGTGCCAGCGCCCACTACCCCATCAGCTACTAGGATTTCTCAGGTCACCGTGATGAACCCATACAAGCTCCGGCAAATGGAGATGGCAATGCCTTTCCTTCAACCTTACTAAGACAACTAGCTGTCATGTTAGCTGAACTGGGGGCATGGTGTTGAAGGGTGGCGAACGTTCATAATTAGTATCTGTAGTCATGTGAGTTATCCTCTTCTAAGACTTCCCTGCACTAGAAGATAAAAACCTTTCTTGGAAACTCGGTGACATCCCTTCCTGCCTCCATTATATGTTTTTTCCAGATAGCTGCACCAATACATATCAAGTCTTTGAACAGTCAATATGACTCAAAAATTCTCGATAAATCAAAATATTGTACTCATTCTGGTCATCTTTGAATACAGAACACTGGAAATATTTTCAAACACCCCTCTCCGTCACTTTGTGGAGTCTACATTTCAATCCCTTCTGGGTTATTCAAGGCAGATGGTCTATACAGGAAAATGAAAACAACATAAACCATGATATTTTGTGTCTAAAAACAAGAAAATGCTTTCAGGTATTTCAACAGATCTTCACTAAACTATGTGAATTAATATTGCTAAGGGTCTTAGGAACACTATGAATGAAGGTGGATTCATTTAGGACACACTATTCAC
Organism: Ellobius talpinus; assembly: GCA_001685095.1. Taxonomy (NCBI): domain Eukaryota; kingdom Metazoa; phylum Chordata; class Mammalia; order Rodentia; family Cricetidae; genus Ellobius; species Ellobius talpinus. The sequence continues at coordinate 5,522 of LOJH01034993.1, read as the reverse complement.
AAGAGGAAATTTGTCCAGTGTTTCAAAGCGTGCGACCACCTGTTTCTTTGTGATGTTCTATAAAACAGTGAAGTACATCAAGGTAGTCTGGATACCAACCAAGTGTTGTTCCTGGACAACAAAACAAAGAAAAGCTGTGGTTTTTCCAGGAACAACCTCCCAGGAAAGGAAACCTGTTCCATGAGGGGAATGACCAGTTTGGCCAGCACAATGCCCTCACTCTCAGAAACAGGAAGCTGTGAGCTGACCCCCAAGCTTACCAGTCCCTACACATCTAGGCTGGGGTGAGAACCACAGAGGTCAAAGGGGATGGTGGCTGCTTCGCTGCCTCCTTCGACTTCCAAGACAAGGTCTCCCTGTGTTACACAGGCTAGCCTTGGGCTCTTGAGCTGCATGGTCTGAGATTATAGGTATACCTCCTCAACCTGCTAAACTTCTTTTCAATTCTTTGGGCAAGTATTTGCTATTCAGTAGGAAGAATATAGCTTTGCAATTTATTGCCCATACCTCTAGACCGCTAATACACATTTTCTCATAATATAACCAGGAATAACAGTTTTTAAAAATTCTCACTTTTCTGTTACCTGCAGTTTATGAACTCAGTATAGAGCACAGATGGCCTCATGTTCTCTAGAAGTTCCACAAATAGTCTAAAAGGATTTAAGAAATGGCTGGGCTGCTTCAAGCTCTATCACTACAGGATTCCCTGGGAAATAGATGGTAGATACAAAACCAGGAAGTCAGGAAGACACCCTGTTCTAATAGACCCTGTTCCTCAATCAAACTCAAGAGACAGTCACAGACCAGTCATCCACGCCAAGAAATGGCCTTTGCTATCTGAATAACTTACTTGATTTCTCCGTGTGCTGGCATTATGACTAAAGCAATATTTGAGCATTTTTGCAACACGATAAGAAATTTAGATTCCCATTTAAATAGAAAGCTTATAGCAAATGGTTTGAATAGCCAGATGGAACTAATTATTATTTAATGAATCAGTTTAGTAAAGAATCATTTAAAACACAAATCTGTGGTGACATTTCAGAATACTCATGAAATCACTGTACTGCATCAAGCTACCCCATGTTGCAAGTCATAATTTAGGTTCCTGAAATGCAATTTAAAATCTCTCTCGAGTGAAGGTTTGTTCAAAAGAGAACAGATGTACAACATTGCCATTCAGGTGAATTTAATTCGAAATTCAGAATGAAGAGGCCATTTTAGGGATTTTTTTGTTTTGTTTTGTTTTTTAAATTGAAAATCCTGAATTTTGAATCACATTGCTTCGCAACTTATGTTAAATATATCTAGAGCTAGCCACTCTGAATGTGTCCAGCATTTAAATCCATCCCAAAAGATTCACTATAGAAATTCTGTGTGTCTATGGCCTCCCATGCAGGAATACATAGCTTGTCATCTAATGGAGAAAATGCCATTGATGTGAATAGGGAAATCAGCAGTGCTACTGAACACTCCCAAACAACCTGTGCGGGCCTTGCAAGGACGAATTATCCAATCAAAGTAGCAGAGCGTTAGATGACTGGAGTCCCAGCAGAGCAGATCACTACAGGCATCCTCTCCATGGTAGTGATAGAATCTCCTTCTGTGGGAACCAAGAACATTGCCCTAGGAAAACTTTGAATAGCTCAGCTTCATTCAAGTGTCCCTCTTCCACAGTTCTAGTGGCCAGAAAAAAAGATGGGGATCTTTGAGAAGATGGTGACTATAATTTAGAATCTATGAGTGGGGCTGCCGAACAGGACAGATTGACTAGGAACAGCCAGGGTCCATGTGGACCTCATTGCATGGATCAATTCCTTGCCGATTAAAGCAGGAAAGCCAAACAAATGAGTTCCTCTACCTAGCTTAATGAAGTCTGGTGAGTATTTCATGGCTAAATGCCCACACCTGCCAATGCACTCAGTATGAGCTTTCCTATTCCAACCGCTCTGATGGAATAGCTAATTTATGCTTCCTCTTTCTCCCCAAACTCAATGTTCCAAGAACACTTCACTGACATACCGTAATTATACATATTTATGGGGTGCAGCGTGATAATTTGATAGATATTTACAATTAAAATAATTAGCCTTTAACTCCCTAACTATTTATCATTTCTTTATGCTGGCAACTTTCAAACTCTTCCAGTTGTTTAGAAAATGTGAAATAAATCACTGTAAACCATAGTCATTTCACTTAAGTACATTTCAAAGATGTAAAATAAGTCTCCTTGTTCCAAGTGTAACACAATGATAAACGCTTATTGAGCACCCGCTAAGTGTCTGGCACTGATTAAAGCCTTTATTGCTCCCTTATCCAGTACACACAGTGACCTAAAAAACAAGCTCCATAGTCGCCCCATCTCACAGAGAAAAAACCATATGAGAAAGTTTAAATAACTGGCTCAGCCAGATAGCTAGGATTTAAATACGGTTATCCAGAACCAAAATAGATGTTTTTATCAATGAACAAATGCTACAGATTATTCTGCAAACGTCCAGTTGAAGACCAAGGGGAAAAGGAAGTAAATATGGCTCTTCTTTTTCCCCTTTTCCAAGTATTTCTACCTTATCCATACCCATCAACTCATCCTTACACACACACACGCACACACGCACACACGTGCGCGCATACACACACACACACACACACACACACACACACCCTGTCTGCATCATCATCACCACCAGCATCACCATCATTCTTTTAGGAATAAAGAAGGAATTACTGACACGGCCTCCAAAAGCAAATTGCTAGTAAGCAAAGACCACCAATTAGCTCAAAACTAAATACTACAGAGGGTAATGAGGGTTAACCAGTTTCTGTTCCTATTTAATTCTGACCCATTTCAGCTGACGTTTCTGAAGCAGGAAGGCGAAGGGTGGGCTAGATAATTGCTCTAAAATATACTGCCTGGGGCACCAGTAGTACATCAGGGAGAATTTGTTCATGGAAAATTAGAAAAAGTAATTGCATATCCTAAATATTTCAGATGGTTACACAGAGAAAGCTCAACAAAGAAGAATGTAGGTGTGCTCAACATGGAAGAGCCCGGAAAGTTTTGACACTCTTGTAGGTTTCCGTAAGGACTTTCCAGCTTTGGACAGGAAGTGCTGAAAGCAAACAAGAATCCAGGGAGACACAGCTAACGGTTCTGGGTTCCTCCCAACAATATAATTCCTGCTGGTCAGCCATCTCTTTGTTTTCACTTATTTTCCATATAAAGTTAGTGATTTAAATTCTGTTGCCCACTGAATATGGCTATGTGCTTCATCTTTAGTGTTGGGAGACTGTGGTGATGCCCAAGGATGTCCTTTAAGATTGCTCAATCTAATCTGAATAGTGATGGAGCACTTCCCTTGTGCATTCTGATATTGCTGCGGTGGCCTGCATACAGCTCACTCATCCGTTCACAGGGAAGGTCCTGTGTAAAGCTTCCATTACCCACATGCTTTCAGGTTTCACACCATTCTTCACATGGTCTGGGGAGGTCCCCATGTTGAAGTAGGTATTTTCTCATCCATTACCCTAGATGTGGAAGTCAGCTTTGCCACCTCTTTGGTCCTGCTGCCACATGCCCCACACTCCCTGCCTTCCAATCTGGTCTCTTGTGCAGATGAGGTTCCTGGAAATACCGTTGGCCAATATCAATTGTTTTGAGTTTGTCTTCCATTCTTGTAGCAAACACACCAGAAGTATTCAAGTACAGAGCCCACGCAGCACAGTCCTAGAACCTCATGTGCCCAACAGCTGGACAACCTTCAAGGCCCCTTCAGCAACAACATCCACTATTTCCATCACACTAAGGCACCAACGCAGTAGACAACCTCCAAGGCCCCCTCCACATTACGTCAATCACCCTAAGGCACCAATGCACTGATAAGGAAGAGATGGCACACAAGACAACACTGATGAGTTCAGGAAAAGACTAGATAATGATCAGACCTTCCAGAACAGTCCTACATGAAGGGGTAAATACGTTCAGGTTTTAGACTCTTTCCAGCTCCATAACACTGCTCACAGCAAGGAAAAGCTGGTGTGAAGTCCTGCATTCCCGGTGTGCCCAGTTAAACCCATGACTCCCTTCGATCTGAAGGTAAAATAAGGGGTGATGCAAAATGCCTGGGGTTCTGAGTGGAACTCTGAGGTAAAGTATCAGTCACTATGGCCATGCCTTTGGCGACCTTTTTGCCTTAGGATTGTAGGGGTGGGAGATTCTGAGTTGCTTTTGTGCAAGTTCACAGGAACACATACACCCCAACTGATGGACTTCCTCAAAGCACACACCCATCCATACCCCTACCCAATAGTAACCCTCATGCTGGCTCCACTAAGCTGCTCTTTAGAGAACACTTTCTGTGTCAGCTCGCTAACCATATGCCTTGATATCCTTAGCACTTTATAGTGTACATTTGAGGAAAAATAAAAGTGCTAACCCAGCTTGATGAGTCCTGTATGTTTCTGGTTTGCCACAAAATATTGATATTTTCCCCAGAATTTAAAAATGATCCTGAAGGTCTTACAGCCATTGAAGACATTCGTTCACTGTACTGAGAACTTAAGAAGACATTCTAAGAGGGTTCTTAAAATGTTTTCCTGATAATGACATCAGCTGACAACGTTTACTGTCTCGCAAGACAACGATCTTGAGATTCCAGCACTTGCATGAAAGTGTAACACGTGGCTTGGGTCACTTTTGTTTGTCCCTTACTTGTCTCAATGCAGGTTATTCAGCCCTCACAACACTTTGATTCAGAAAGAGCTTGACACAGTATATAATAAGCAGTAGAATACAAGGAAGAAAAAATAATTAAAAGCTAAGTGAAACAAGAAAGAAGGAAGAAACTGTCTAACTGGAAAGCAGGAATGAACCCTCCAACACGGTGACCACAGTGTGACCCACAGTGTAGCTCGCAGCCTGTGGGAAAGGGAAACCAGGTCATACACACGGTGCTCAAAAGAAAGGGAGGAAGTCAGCTGCTGAGGAAGAATGATGTCACTTTCAGCGGGTATGTTTTCTCACTGGTACAGGCAGGGTCAGGCAAGGTTTTCACATCAAATGGTTCCCATCAACTCTGTCCCAGGGACAGGATGCATGAGACCCCCATTGCTGCCACACATTGAGTTGGCCCGCCAGATGCCCGCCAGATGCCCGCCAGATGCCCGCCAGATGCCCGCCAGATGCGGTGGTATACCTTACAGTTCTCCACACGCGACGCATGGCTTCTTTGAATCAATAAACCTGTTTTTAGTAAAACGCAGTGTGAAGTCCAATCATACGGTGAGCTCCTGCAACTCCAGCACCGGGTGCGGAGGCAGGAGGACCACAGTTGTGACAGCAAACACATGGACTCTTAAAGCCAATAGTCCTTACAGCCAGGCGGAGACTGCATGGGGGAGTACTCCCAATTCATGCAGCCCTAAGTCTTGTCGTTCTTGGCTTTTGTTTTGTTTTGCTTTTTGTTTTGTTTTGTTTTTCGAGACAGGGTTTCTCTGTAGCTTTGGAGTCTATCCTGGAACTA
>LOJH01034992.1:0-15646 GCA_001685095.1 Ellobius talpinus | reverse complement strand
CATGGGAAGTAGAAAAAGACAAGATCTCCTGAGTAAATTGGGAGCAAGGGGGCCATGGGAGAAGATAGGAGGGGATCGGAAAGAAAGGGAGGGTATCAGAAGAAAATATATAGTTCAATAAAAACAATTTAAAAAAAAGAAAAAAGTTGGTTGTTCAAAATGTCAATATTAGAAAAATGTGAGCCATTACAGATTTGAAAAGAATATACTTTTCTTATTTTTATACCAATAAATAGATGAAATTAGGTTTATAAGAATACAATAATAAACCAAGGGGAAAAGCTGATCTATAGCCATACTTAAAAGCTAGAAATGTGGTCTAAACATTCTTTTAAAGGCTCTGTCTCTGAAAACTGTTGGAATGGTAGCTAAATTCTGAATGGCATGAGAAAACAAACAAAACCCCAGAAACTCCCCCTTCCCCAGGTTTTTCTTCATACCAAACAAAAATTTGGGATGGCATGCAATCTATAACACAAAAAGCACAAGCCATTAATCTAAAAAGATAAGTTAAAGTTATCAAAATTAAAGATATCAGATATCAAGAAAAGATAAGCTACAGAAAACCAATAAACAGAGTCCAGAAATACCCTCAAACAACCTGAGTTTTGGAGGGGATGTTCAATATGTGATCACAGCAGCATCAAATATGTAATTCAGTTGTATTTCTATATTCAAACAGCAAAACTGTTAGAAAATAGTTTTCAGTAATAACAGTAATACGTAGAAATAAATTTAATAAAAGATATTAAAAACTGAAGCTCTTTAGTGGGAAAAACTACATCCTAAAGCAACAGAAGATGTACCATGTTCATGGACTGGAATGCTCAGTAGTGAGGTCAGCTGCCTCTGGTGTTCCATGGGTCTTACTTACCCAGTGCCAGTCACAATCCCAACATACTTAAAAAAATAAGTTAACATGAAAAGTTTGTATAGTGGCAGTGGACCTGGAAGAACCAAAATAATGTGTGAGATGAATAGGGTTGAAAGACTCACTGTATGTCATTTAAAAATTACTCTGAAATAACAGAAATGACATACCATGAGTTTGTAGTTAAAACAGGCAAATCAACAGCACTGAACAGAGCCCAGAAATATACCCACATATATTAAACAATTTACATAAATTTTAAAATTGTATTTATTTATGTATGTATATGTACATGTGAGGGTCAGAGAACAACTTGCAAAAGTCAGTTCTTTCCTTCTACCATGGAAATCCTGGGTCCTGGGGATTGAACTCAGGTCCTCAGGCAAGCACATTTCCCTGCTGAGTCAACCTGCCAGCCCAAGTAATTCACTTTTTAAAACAAAATGCCAAGGCATTAATGGGAGAAAAGTGATTTTTTAAAATAAACAATTATACAAACATGAAAAAAAAACAAAAAGCACCCCACCCTTCAAGCCTTTCTTCACACCAAACAAAAATTAATTTGGGATGGCACACAGTGTAAAACAAAACAAAAACCATAAACCATTAATAAAAAAAGACAAATTGGCTTATCAAAATTAAAGATCTCAGATATGGATTAAAAGGAAACCTACAGATTGGGAGTAATAAACTCAATAACTATTATTTGACAAAGGACCTGTGTCCCAAACACAAAAGAAATTCTTCACATCAACATTACAGAACACGGTATAAAAATGCATAAAAGAATGATGTAATCATTCATAAAAAATCTTCTACCAGATAACACACAACATACTAAATAGCAAGCAATTCAAACTTATTCTGCCATACTAGTTCTGGACATGGGAGTTAGTTCTTTCCAGTGGATATAGGCCCCTAGACAGGACAAAGGTACAACTGTACCCACCCATGTATGCTATTAACATATGTCCATACTGATAGCCAGCTGCAACCGAATACATGGTTCATAGATACAGGAACTGACCATTCCCCACAGCCCTCACAGACAGGTCAGAAGCCTCCAGAGAGAGAAGACTGCCAAGGTACTGCAGAGAGGTAGGTGAACAGACATCCCAAAGAAGTCAAAAGGCAGGACCCACACACACAGGTTTTATTTGGCTTATCCTAAGTGATGACCAAACGTAGAAGACAGAGAACTTGACTTATAAATGTGGATTTCTAGCTGTCACCTGAGAAGTATAGGCTATAGGCCCTCTGCTCCAACCCACTGCACAACCCCTTACCATGTGCTTCCTGGAAGGTCAGGGTGTAGTCCCACTCAGGCTCAAGTGCACACCTTTTCACATGGGATTCCTGATTCTTTCCTCTTTCTATGGCCTAGCCCTATGCTGGGTCCCAGAGGCAAGTGTCATCAAAGAGGACTCTGACTCCAAGCCCCCTGACCTGATCACTGTCAGAGAAAGGCAAGGTCCAGTCTTGCTCAGGCACATCTAGTTCATGGTGAAAGCACACTTGCTTTCCCTCTAGTAGTGAGAAGGATAAGGAGTCAGGATATGCAGTCAAATTCCTCTTTGGCACCTCTGTAACTCTGAGGGAAACATACCAGCTGTCTTGAGCCTTGACTTTTGTCTTTGCAACATCTGCCAAAACCACCTACTTCCTTAGAAATTCTTTTCTGGGAAAATTGGTTAAAAACCAAAATCACTCAAATAACAAAAACAAAGAAAAAAAGCTCTGTGCCATAAACGCACACTCCGAGACACAGAATAAAAGCCCAACCAAGACTGGAAGCAACAGGCACACTGGTTACAATGCAAAGGAAGGGGAATTTGTACCAATGTGACTGCAGCAGAGGGCAGAGGAAAATGAGCTGTATTCAGATTTGTCGCTGTGCTAAAACACTGACCAAAAACCCAACTTGTGAAGGAAAAGGTTCTCAGGTCACAGTACAGCACTGAGGAAAGTCAGGACAGAAATACCAATCAGGAGCTTGAGGCAGAAACCATGGAGTAATGCTCCTTATTGGTTTACTCTCTCTAATTCATTCTCAGCTATCTTCCTTACTCAGCCCAGGCCCATCTGCCTAGGAATGGCACTGCCTACAGTGGGCTGGGTCCTCCTACATTAATGAGCATATCGAGGAAACACCCCACATATATACCCACAGGCTAATCTGATGGAGGCAATTTTCAACTGAGGTTCCTTCTTCCCAGATGACTTAGCTTGTATTAAGCTGAAAACAAAAATTAAGCAATATACAGGCAGGCCTGGCCTTACACAGGAACATCTTTCAAGACAAAGTCTTCGCAGAGAACTCAAGGTACAAAATGTGAACACAGTGCTATTAACAGAGCAGGAATGCGGAACACAGAGACATGCCTGACTCTGCACAGGTGTGTGTGTGTGTGTGTGTGTGTGTGTGTGTATGGAATGGTGCTAGGATGGGAAATACACTTTGTAATATATTTAGACTTTTTTTCTTATCGTAAGAATGATCATCTATTTTTATAAGGGTAAAGATGCAGCTCATGGGTGGAGTACCTGCCTTGTGCTGTGTGACACCCCGGGCTTTATTTCCAGCACTGAAAAATAGTCTCATAGACTAATTCTCCCGGCATGACCCCAAAAGAGCAGTACTCCTACAACATTCTTTCCTCCTGGCTCAGGCCAACCTTGCTTTCCCCATTAGAATCTGCAGTGTGTTCTGAGGCCCTTAATGCAGTAAACACTGGTGGGAGAGCTATGGCTTCTCCTCTTACCATGGTATGCATGGCACAGTCCTTCCTGGAGACAGGAGCAGGGTATATAGGCCTCCACTTCTGAGCTGCCTCACCAAGGGCCTTCAATGCATAGATTAACTCTCAGGGTTCACTCTTCTAAATAATTATCTGAATACCAACACTTCTGCTCCCACAGCACAATGGCTCATAGTGTTGTGGGTGAAATCATCAAACCACTTCTATCAACTTAGCAGAGAAGACTTCTAAGGCAGCTACGGGTGCAGTCCTAGGAGCCAGGCTCCTTCTACATATCACTAAGGAGGAAGGAAGGCTAGAGGGAGCCCCACAGATTTTGGCTAGTATCGAGAACTCCCACCCAGCAGCAATATGTGCCATGTGGGGAATACATCTTCATCTGTCATTATAAGTATGTATTTAAGGGCTACTATACCCTAGTGTATTTTCTTTTTTCCACCCAAGGCTCAGAAGAAAGGATGATCCACTATCAGTGAAGTACCAGTTCCTAGATCTCAGTTTGTATGATCATTCTCCAGTAAAAAGAACCAGAGGCTTCTGGGAGAATCTTCCAGGGCTATGACAGGAAATAACCAGATGAGCAAAGAGTACCTCAAAGTCAGGAAGTACTCAAAGTACAGACACAGTTGTGTCAAGGGGACACAGGAGCCAGACTGAGAGAGTACCCAGTGGTAAAGGATGAAACCATTTGGGTAGCAAAATAATTCAGCACTGGATTATAACATGAAGTATAAAGTCCATATCCACAGTCTACACTGCTCAAGATACCTAATTGATTTACCAGATGGGGAGGAGAGGCACATCTCTCATGGGAAAGATTCTAAATAACAACAGTGAGATATTGTTTCCTTAAGGAGGTGAGGCTTCCTCTTCCTACTAGACCAAGCTTCTGCCCATGAGGAGTGAGGTCATAGGGGTGTACACTGAACACAGGGCTCAAATATTCCTAACAATCACAAAGGGAAGGATGAAAACGCCCGGGGGATGTACATCAAGAGAAGAAAGGCCAAGAATCCAGGTAACTAAGTACAGACTATGTTCCAGAGAGAAAAAAGAAAAACGTTGGGAATAATGTAAAGAGGTGAGATGCCAGAAGAGGTTGGACAGTCTTTGCGGATGTGCTGGGGACAGGAGCCAAAGTCACACCTTGAGTTAAGAAGGCAGCCCTGGAAATAGCCAGTGGGCATTCTAGCCAAAGGATAAACCTGAAGCACAAATCCAGTGGGGAAATGCAGGGTAACAGTGACTCCTCCTGTGTGGCAGCCATTGCTGGAGAAGAAATCCATAATTTGATTATTTTTCCATATCTTGGGATGTTATAACCAGGTGCCACCTTGAAAGGAGGCCCAAGTTACTTTCGGCCCTGCAAACAAGGAACAAATGCAACTTAGGGAGACTGGGCACATGCTATGGTGTATGTGTAGGAGATGGCAATGAAAGAAAGACAAGGAATGGAGTTGGGTACAGAGAAGCTTAGGTAGGACAGCACTCATGCTGTGGTCTGTGGTCCTGATCTCCCTCTGTGGCAAAGTAAAATCCCTGAGGATAGGTGTGGTGGTGCATGTATGTAATCCCATTTGGAAGGCAGGGTGGGAGGGTCACGAGTTCATTAAGTGTCACAAAGACCAGTGGCATTCTAGCTAGCTCTCACTGTCATCCTCACCTGAACTACCATACCAGCACCACACACCCACAAGGGGTCTTTACATGGCTAGGGACCCTGACTCTACTCCTTCCTGTACTGGTCCCTCAGTCCTTCCCCTTGCTTATGCTCCCTAAGCCCAGAGCACACAAAGGGCCCTTGTTCACACTGTACCTAATGGACTACATAGGACCAGAACCTTTCCCCTTGGACAGCACACCAAGCCCCTCCAGGGCCAATTGGCATGGAGTCACTTAGTAAATTTCCATAATCCCCATCCCTATAATATCTCACTCATCAAAATGAGCTGAGTTCCCAAGTAAGGGTAGAATTATATGCAGAACTTTAGGAAGAACTGTAGAAACAAACAAAAAAAATAGAAAATACATTTTAGAAAAAGTCCAAGCTCAGATGAAGCATAGTTAGCTTCGTGCTTTGCAGTTAGCTTTGTGGCAGTGTGACCTGTTTACTGGAGAGGAAAGATGTCCAGAATGTTTAAGAGTAGGCAGTCCCCCAAAGCACTGTCGTAGAACTGGGCCACAGTCTGTTTGTGCTATATGGCTACTGTGGAGCTATAGGGGAAAAGCTGGCCCATGGCACCTGCTTTTGGCAGGACAAGGTCTGCTGTAGACACTCTTCAGTAAGGTGCTTAGTGATTAGGCTTATCTTATTTTAAAAACTCTGAAGAAAATGCTAAAATCTATCTTCCTCCTATTTAAGGGGAAAGCTGAAGTGTCCCTGTATTTCCTTCTGTGGTGCCTTCATTGGTCCAAGACTGCAAATGGATGCTATGGAAGGGATGAGAGAAGCAGTATCACACGTCACCAGGCATGAGGGCCCCTGCTCTGCCAAGCTGCTGACCATTTACACGAGACAGAGGATCAGGCCCCAGACCTGAACCTCAGCAGGCAGTGTTAGACAATAGGAAGCTGAACCCTGGTGTGGCAGAGTACTGCCAGGTAGGAAGGAGGGCAGCCCTGAGCAGGCCAGCCTGGAGCTACACCAGATTACACTGGAAGCAGCTGCCTCTACTGGAGCCAAATACAGTAGAAGTAGGACATGAAGGAGACAGACATCTTCATTGGGTTGTTGGGCTCAGAGCAGATATGCCTTTAGTTAGAGAAGCAAATGAACTCTTTGACTTTGGTTCCTAGCAGAGGTACCAAAACACAAGCAACGGACCTCTGCTCTGGACTCTATTTCCTTTTTAGTGAGACCCAGAGCTGCACTGGTGCACTTGCCTCCCTACAAGCCTGGCCTGGGATTGAAGAGGGCAAACCTAGGCACCTAGTCCCTTTGCAATCTGCATGCCTTCAGGTGCCACAGGACTACAAGGCACAACAGGATACAAATGATCGTGTTTCAGAATGGGCTCCTCTGAGCAGTATGCAGCCCAGTCCAGTGTGTATGTGTGTGTGTGTGTGTGTGGTGTTCAGAAGAAACCCACTATAAGTCTTCCAGCATAAAGCACCCAGCTGTGTTCCAAAGAAAGAGCTGTTGCTTCAAAAAGGAGGCACAGCTGCAGGGCCTGGCAATCCCATTCTTTTGCCCCTGACCTACATCTGGTCAGCCCTGGTCCAATACAGAATTTGCACAGCAGCCTGAGAATGAGGGAGCCCATTCACAGTGAAGGAAGCCCATGTCTAGAGTAGTAAAGCCCTTATACAGCCACATCAGAGTCACCTAGACCCTAAAACTCATCAATCTATCCTAAAAGGTACTTTCCCTAGCTTTTGCTGACATTCTTCTCACACCAATACCTTGAGGGCATCTTTAAGCTAGAAGCCTCCTATGGAGAAGTCTCCCTGGAACCCATTCTCAAGTCACTTACATTCAAGGGCTCTGGCTGACTCCCACATATCCTGCGTGTGTGTATGTGCGCGTGCCCTGGCAAGCAGCTCCACTGCATGTCAACATGTGGGTCTGCTTTCAATTGTGCTGGAACAATCCTACCTGATAAACAAAAACAGATCCAAAATAACCTTTGGCAAGAAGCATGTTTTTAAAAGAAGAAGGTCCGAGTGAACTGGCAGGAGCAGTGCTTAGGCAAACAAGCATGGTGGAGCCAAGCACCAGCGGCACATCAAAGGTTTCACAGGGCTCCCTACGGACCTTGGCCATGGCCACGGGAAGGAGGCCTGAGCAACCCACTCCTGGCCTTCACAGACTGGCCACCTGCTTCCCACCACTGGCCCCTGACACTTCATGTGATCCACAAGGTCAGGTATTGAGTTGAGCTTTAAGGTTTGAGCTCTGTTCACAGCAAGATGGGACAAAGACTCTTTCAAAATTTTCCTCTGCTAGATACAACCATGTAAGTTCTTGAAGTTCTCAAGGCATGTTCAGTGGCCTGGGTGTCTCCTGACAGAAAGAGGTTTGGCTGGGAGCCACCATGACTCAGTGGAACTCAGCAACTTATTATACACCCCTGAGTTAGAAAGAGCAGGGGACCAGAAAGTCCAAGCTGCCAACCCCAGTCCCATGACCCACCCAGTGTAGGCCACAAGATATCTGATTGCCTGCCCCAGAGTACACTGACCTGCCCTTGGAACACGGCTTTAGCAAATCAGGTTCCTGAGCACTCCGGAGCAAGGGTTCTACAGCACTGACCAGAAGGAGAGCCCCTCTTTGTCAAGTCCTTCAGGAAGATGTAACTGAGCCATCTCAAGCACTGCTCTTCAACATGGGGATCCACAGCAAAGTTCTCCAGGAGCCTCATGTGCCAGGCCCAGGTCTTTTTCTTACTGGGATTTTAGAATTAAGAGGCAGATCTTTGTACATCCACATCTTCATCTTCCGGGCCACCCGAGCCCCTCCTCCACATACAGTTTTTGGGCTGATAGTGCTTGAATTGGTAGCTAGAAGTAGTCACCATATGCCGCAGTCTAAGCTAAGACTGAGAGTGACCATGGGTGCTTGCAGAGCCCAAAGCTAAGAACTGCCAAGAATTGTTGCAGGGGAGGGTATTGCCTAGGAGCCACACAGCAGCTGGAGAGACGGAGTGTGAAAGTGTAAAGAGTGCTTTAAACCATGTAACAATTACTTATAGCAACTATAGAGGCTATGTGCAGGGTACACATGCACTGGAGCCAGATCTACATGTAAAATATGGGATTTGACTTCTTACAGTCTTGATTTTTTCCCTTGCCTATTGAAGGACATTAAGTGCCTGGTTTTGGTGCCTTAGGAACAGCAAGAGTGTGGTGTCACTGCCATAGCAGAGGCCAGGAGTACTGAAGTGCTGCATCTACAGAGTATTGCTAGAGAAGATGGCAGCCCCTGAGAAAAGGACAGAATCATCTATGCATGTGCACAGGAGGCCACAGGGGGTGCACCAAATAACAGGCCCTGTGTGTTTCTCTGAGAAAGGTACACAGGGAAAGAGCCAAAGGCTGGGAGCTGCAAGCAGAAACAGCTGGAGGGGGAGTGGGGAGCCATGCTCATTACCATAAAGCAAGGCTGCCACTTGTAGAGTAGCCCTAATATGGTGACCCAGAGACAGGGCTACTTCATGGTAAGCTTCAGCTGTGCTGAGTGCCAAGTAGGTCAGGCTAGGTTGTAGACAGCACACAAAGGCACTGGTGGCCATGGGTCCACCAGAACAGGGGAGGCCCCACCAGAGGCCTCTCCAGCAGAGAATGGCTTTCCAGGGCCTGAGCTAGGTGAAGGCACAAAAGGAAGGCAATAGAGACATGGGAGAGTAGAACAAAAGTTCCTCTTTCTCTGGCTCTTTATGTTTTTTCTTTCATAAAAGCCCCACGAGAACCAGATGAATGCTGGCTCGTTGTAAAGAGTTAAACACCAATTACACAGACTAAAACATGAAAGCTCTTTGAGCTCCCTAAATTCCACTGTCTCTCACTCCCCCAAGATAGTCACTGCTCACACTGTACTGTCTCCTTCCAGATCTTTTCTGACGCATTTATACAAACTTGAGTGCATGTGTAAATGGGGCCAAGTTCAATGGTGTTTTGAAACCTGCTTCTGCACCTGGCTTTGCATTTATTCTAGCTAGTCAGACCCTTTACTGCAGGCCATCAGCATGTCTGAAGAGTCTCTGTCCTCATTTATCACTTGACTGCGGCAGCAGGCTTTGCATACAGGTTGACTGTTAACTTGATGTCATTGGTACCCGGTCTGTATAGGCTTTGCCTCCACACTCATGACCTCAGAGACTGATATGGGGTATGCTTGCTGCACTGGGAAGCAGCAGGTGTGTGTGGGAACAGAGACTGAATACTGGCTATGTAGTCCTGGGCAAATCTAGCTTCCCATCTGGCAGTGCAACTGCCTATCCACACTATTCATCCCTGCAAGACTCTAGGAACAGCCTAAGAAGGGGAGGCAAGCTTCCCAGGAGGGTTGTTGGCTGGAAAGTACCTGGTCTAGACCTATGTCTGTCCACCACGGCTTTCCCCCAACCCCAGCTAAGCTGACTCCCAGAATGCTGGACGGACTTCAGAGTATCATGAATGGGAGAAGGAATGCTGCCGGTACCCAGTGGGTAGGAGCTAAAGTTGCTGTTAAACCTACTGCCTAGGGCTGAGGATAGAAATGGCCACATTTGTTGAAGTGGAAAGACCTGCTCTTGGCTCAGCACTTGAAGAGTTAAGCAGTCTTGCTGCCCAGGCTGCCTGCCTACCCTCCTGCTTGCTTGCCTGCCTGCCTGCAAGGACTGCATTAAGTAAGCCAGGAGATGGGCCCTGTTGCCTGCCCCTCGGCCGTATGGTTTGCATTAGCAGTGCTCTGCTTGGCAATGTTCCCTCTGGCAGCCTGCCTTCCCTCCCTGCCCCTCCATTCTCCGCCCCCAGCTCAAAAGAAAATACTAGGATCCACATATAAACCCAGCGCACTCCCCTCCTGTCTCTTACCCCAGTCTTGAATCAAACAAGCTTTTAAACTCCTGACCTTCCGCCCAGGCACCCCGGTTTGTTTCACAGCAGCAGCAGCAGAGGAGGAGGCAGGAGGCAGGAGGCTGGGAGGCAGGGAGCTGCCCTTTCTGTTACCTGGCCCTAGCAGTTAAGGGTTGCCTCTCCTGGGGGTCCCCAGAAGCACCCCTCACCTTTCAGAATGGGGATAGCTCCTGAGGCAAGAACAAGAAATGGCTGGGAGCCTGAGAATAACAGAAGCAGCCTTCATGGGTCCTCTATAGCTATGCCTTTTAAACTTTCCTGATCATTTCATGCTAGAGGCCCGAATGCAAGGCCTGGATCCTCTGATAGATATAAAACTACCCCAAACTTTAAGCTGCAAACTCGCCTGTTAGTTTGCATCCTAGTACCTACCAAATGCGGGTCTCCAAACACCTATACTTTGTTGAAACCCAAGTCACAGTCCTGGCTATAAGCCTTGTTTATGTCTAGACATTTGGGGATCTCATTCTAAGCAAGGGTACTGTTACCCAACAGAACCTCAGGCCAGAGGTCTGAGATCACCTATAGCATGTCTCTCCTTCACCATTCCTAAGCTTTGACCTTCACCAAGCCCTGGAAAGGCCACCTCCTCAATACTTTTAAGGCTCACTGGACTGATATCTCATGGCCCCCAACACCTTGAGCTCCTCTCAGTATGAGGCCCTAGCATTAGTCTAGAGGCCCTGTAAGCCTGGCCTCAGCTGCTCAGCACCCCCCCCAAGTCTCTCTTCCCACAGACTTCAGATGCCCGCTTCACCTCGAAGGCTTCTATGCATATATGCCAGGAAGTGAAGCCAGCAGACAGTGAGGTCAGTGGGTACAAATGCAGCACAGGCCAGGTTGGTCCTCAGCACCGTTTCCATATTTGATGTCTTCACAAATGCTGTCCTGATAGCCAACCCAGGAAGTTGCTGTGCCACAGCTGTGTACTGACAGTTCAGGGACCCACAGGGCAGGCCCAGACACTTGAATGACCCTTACCCAGAGTCAGCTCATTTAAATATTCTGAAAAGGACAAAAATCCCCAAACTCTGAATGAACAAAATTTAGTTTTTAAGGAAATATGTTATAATGGAATATTTTACCAAAACTTCAAACAAAAGCAGGCAAGTGTCTCTACTTTAATAAGGCATCTCACTTGCCTGCTCCCTCTGATATTACAAGTCAAAGCCTGTCGATAATTACAGCAGTGTTGACAGTGCTTTTATTGTTGCTTTATTTTTACTCTTCAAGAAAGATGTAAGTATTCAGTTTAAGTGGTGCACTGACTTCACACATACTCAGGAAACACTCAACTTTCCTTTAAGGATAAAAACAAAAACAAAGGTCACAGCTGAGCCTCAGAGTGAAACCAGGTAGAGGAGGGACTGAACCCAGGCTGCAGGTGTAGCCAGGTGGGCTGTGCTGGAGAGGGCCAGCAGCTCTCTCCAGTCTCTAGACAGCATGCTGGTTCCCCAAGGTGAAGTAAGGGTGTCCTGGCACAGTACTGTCTGGGACATAGAACCCTGCCTGGCTGAGCTGAGCCTCTTTCCAGGGATAACTGAGTGGTTGGATCCCTTGAATCACTTAAGACTTCTAGCCTATTCTCAAAGACAGCTCTCCTGCCCACTGTCCTGAAGATTAAACCCAGGAAGAGATTGTGCCACAGCTGTGAGCTGAAAGTTCAGGGATCCACAAGGCAGGCCCAGATTCACTGCCCACTATCACTTCAAAAAGTCATTCAGTCCCCTGTACTGATTAACTTCTAAGAACAGCTGTGACTTGGCATGGCTCCTACACAGAGCAAGTGCTCACAATGTACTGAATGAAGACCGTGGACACTGAATAAAATCATTCTTTCCTATCACTGTCTACCATAGGCCTGCAGAGCAAACACAGTTACTGACTCTTCCTCTCTGCAGACAGGCACAATGCAGGCACAGGTACCAGGTCAGATCCACTTTAGAGCCCAACTCTCCTAAACCACTTGATAAGAATCTCCTTAGACCAGTGGTTCTCAACTTTCCTAATGCTTCCATCCTTTAATACAATCCCTCATATTGTAGTGACTCCCAAGCATAAAATTATTTTGTTGCTACTTCATAACTGCAATATTGCTACTGTTGTAAATTGTAATATAAATATCTGTGTTTTCCTATGGTCTTAGTCAAACCCTGTGAAAGGCTTGTTCCACCCCAAATGGGTCGCGACCCACAGGGTAAGAACTGCTGCCTTATGTCATCTCACTATTAGAGACATCCATTCCTTGGCTCCGGCTGACTGGAATTCAGGCAACTGTGATGTGACTGAGTTTTTACAAGCACAGACATAGTTGTTCCTACAAGAAAAAAGTGCTGGCTTAGGGCCTGTTGGACCTCACATTTCAATACTGGGAAAGGACAGGAGTGACATCCCTGTTTGTGGGATTTACTCTACATATATAGGGTAAGGGGCCTCCCTAAAGCACAGGTGGGTCCTGGGGAGCTGAAACAAGTTCACACTGTGGTCACAGGCTGTCTGTGACAAAGGGAGCCTAGGAGAAGCAGAAGGTCTCAAAAGCCCAGAGACCACATGGGGTCCCAGAACCTACTTCCTGACTCAGCTCCCCTGGAGCCTCTTCTTCTGACCTTCCAGATATCCCCTTCCTGTTTCTGCTCTTTGATAGTCTACCAAGCAGCCAGCTCCTAGTCTGCTGCTAAAAGAGCCTCATGTGTCCATCAGCTACTTTAGGTACCACTCACCTGTGGGCCCAACCATTCCTGATGCTGTGCCCTCCTCCTGGTTCAGTAACACTGCATACATCTAAGGGGTAAGACTGGTTTCTGACATGAAGAAATAAAGGACACTCCATCCACTGCAGTCTCCCCAGGACTGATTATACTTAGTGGCCCACCCTCAGCATGAGATGTGGCAGTGACATCTGGAGAGGGCAGCACTGGCTTCATAGAGGCAAGCAGAGTAATAACTTGGACCACACCAGGCCACATGAATCACTGCAGCCAGAGCTTGCTTACATTACAGAAAGGCAGCTGGAGACTGCACAGACTAGATGTTGCTAGGTGCCACACAGTATCATGCCTGAATTGGGCACAGTCCAGCCAACTCAGCATTCCTGCACCAAGGCTATGCCCACCTAGTTCCCAACCCCTGGCTGTCACTCACTTCCCAATAGAGAGGCTATTTCAAGTGCCAAATTGTAGTCCTGTCAGCTCTTGGGTTACTAGCAGCTCACATTTTCCTTGGAGGCACATGTCATATGCTATGGCCGAAGAAGGGCATGATAGCCCCAAGGCTATGGTGGAAAGGTTGTGGTGAGCCCTTATCCACCATGGCCTACCCTGAGTCAGAGCTTTCCTGGCCATCTTCCCTATCATGAGAAGGAAACAAGGGTGAAAAGGACAAGTGCCTTCAGGCCCTTCTAGATGCCATCCTCATCAGAAAGGTAGCCTGGACTGCAGAGGAATGACTCACCTATGGTCCAACAATGGGAGGCATACTTGGGACCTGGATGCTGTGCTCTGGCAGGGCATGATGCCCAGCTATACCAGCGTAGCCCTCTATGAATGTTATTTCTGATCAAATCAGTCTCCTGATCTAGAAACAAAACCGCCTCAGTCCCACTCAGAGTTTGTACAGGATAGGGACCTTGCCTTGTGGTAGGACATACAGATGCAATGGCCACTCTGCGAGTCTGTGAGACTGCCTGCCCAAACTGGTACTCCAACAACAGGCAAGGCAGCTCCCATAAGGGGTATCCACTAGAAGTGGCCAGACTCTCCTGGTCACCCATCTGCTTTACAGGCATCCACTGGGTGAAGTCCTACTACCAGCAGAGGATGGCAGAAGCCAGATCATCCTGTGGTGTCAACAATAGCAACACTGATCTAATCTAGGCATTGAGATGCATGCATGGGACCTGCATTATCATAGTTTCTGTCAACTTGATACAAACTTATACATGAGAAGAGGGAACCTCAATTGAGGAATCACCTCCATCAGATTGGTCTGTGGGCATATCTGTAGGACAGTTTCTTGATTGCTGATTGATGTGGGAGGGCCTTTCCCACTGTAGGTAATGTCACCCTTGGGCAGGTGAGCTTACATTGTATACAAACAAATACGTTATGCACACAAGCCAGGGGAAGCAAGCCAGTAAGCAGTGTTTCTCCAAAGTTTCTGCTTCAAGTTCCTACTGTGACTTTCTCTAATGATAGACAGTAACTTGTAAGCCAAATAAATCCTCTCTCCCCCAAGTTGCTTTTGGTCAGTGTTTTATCACAAAACAGAAAAGTAAATTAGAACAGCTATGCAATCCCCTCACTCTTATCCGAGGATGGTGACATGTTCTCCCCCACTTTACAGCAGACAGGGGAACTACCTGCCCACATAGGAAGTATAAGCCAGTCAGCATGGTTCTGCAAGTTCTGACCCCTCAAGAGAAAGGGTGGTAGAAAGTGTGAACTCAGACTGTAGGTGGGTAAGACTTTCACATGTCTCCCAGTCCACGTGGCTCTCACTGGCAGGCAGCCATCTGGTAAGGCAGTATCTGTTTTGGCAGGTTGGTTTTATCTGCGGTCTCAGACCTGTAAATCCATAGATATTCTGGAGGACTAGCAACAATGGGACCCAATGGGACTCTCAAGCCCATAGGGCTGGACATAACTAGCCCTTGTGGGAAGTTCAGCGAATGGGCTACCTAAGGAGAAGACGGCATTGCTCCAGGCTTGACCCCTCCCAAGATACCCAGGTTGTAGCTGCCACATCTCATACTGGGACCTAGGCCCAAATGTAGCTTTTCCTGCACAGAACCATGTGCATTCAACCCCTAAGGGAACAGGGTAGACCTGTTGTAGGGCCAAGCCCTCATAGAGTGACTACAGGTGGCTCCAAGACTTCCAGCTGGCTCTTTGAGTTGAAGTCAGCTCCAGCTGAATTTCCTACCTACTGGGAGCTCCTGCAGAAGAAAGAGCATACATCCTGCCAGAGCATACATCCTGCCAGAGCATACATGGAGGTCCCTGCTGATGGGCCTTGAGAAGACTTCAGCACCCATGTCTATTTTATCTTGTGTAAAAGATAGGACAAAGGACTAGTGGGGATTTTCGGGGTAATACTACTGTCTTCAGATTGCTGCTAAAGGCCCACTAGTAATCTATATGGCTCCAGAGTACAGTCTAGTACCCAGGAAGCAATTTAAATAACTCTATCCTCTCTGAGCTTTCTCCTTGCATCAGGCCAAATTCCAGCTCCATTTCTGAA
Organism: Ellobius talpinus; assembly: GCA_001685095.1. Taxonomy (NCBI): domain Eukaryota; kingdom Metazoa; phylum Chordata; class Mammalia; order Rodentia; family Cricetidae; genus Ellobius; species Ellobius talpinus. Next base: position 223 of record LOJH01034992.1, on the reverse strand, counting down.
TCCACTACCTCTAAAAGTTACCAAACGTAAGTTGAGAACATGAGACCCAAAGTAGACCAGCCCCACAAAGTTTCTAATTCACCCACAGCATCTGAGCAGTGAGGCCTCCCTAGTAGCATGGTGGGCCTTGCACTGTACCTGAGGGTAGAGTGTCAAAACATAAAACTGTGAATTAACATAGTAAAAATGGCAATCTTACCAAAAGCAAACTACAGATTCAATG
>LOJH01034991.1:2262-15880 GCA_001685095.1 Ellobius talpinus | reverse complement strand
CATATCTATATCTATCTATATATCTATATCACATTCACCCCCTTACCCCATCCACTGCCCCTGGAATCCTTATTTCCCTTCTTTTCCTCAAATTCTCCTCCTCCTTTGATAGTTTAAAACAACAACAACAAAACCAACTGAATTTAGTTAGGGTTGGTTGCATGTGCATGGGTGTGGAACTGGTTACTGTGTTATGGGGCGCTTAATACAGTATACCCCTGAAAGAAAGGATTACCCATTCCCCAGCATCCACCTCTTTCTTTCCCCTGTCTCCCCACCCTTTCTTATAGCTTTCTACCGCCCAGGATCCCACTCCCCCATTATGTGTTCTCCTTTCCACCTTAAGCCTCTCCCACTCCCCACTCTCACGAGCCCTTTCTAGCTTCCTGATCTCTGCAGATACTCCAAATTAAACACATGTGGAAGCTAGGATCCTCACATCAGACAGAACAAGCAGTACAATTCTATTGTGACTGAAATGGTGATACCTCCAGTTGTATTTTGTTCTTCCTTTTCACCTTTAGAATTGTTTTGTCTATCCTGGGTCTCTTGTGTTTCCAAATGAATTTTATGATTGCTTTATATATTTCTGTGAAGAGTGGTACTGGGATATTGATTGATATTACATTGAATCTGCAGGTTACTTTTGGTAAGATGGTCATTTTGACACTGTTCACTTTCACTTTTTTTTCTGATCCATGTGAATGGGAAGTCTTTCCATCCAGTGTTTTTCTCAGTTTCTTTCTTCATTGTCTTAACAGTTTTCATTAGAGAGGTTTTTCCACTTCCCTGGTTAGGCTTACCCAAAAGCTTTTAGGTTTTGAGGCTATTGTGAATGAGATTTTCCCCAGTTTCTTTCTCAGTGTGTTTGTCTTTGGCAAGTAAGAAGGCTGCTGATTTTATCCTGACACTTTGATGGAATTGTTTATCAATTATAAGAGCCTTTTCTGTGTCTAGTGAGATGACCATGATTTTTGCTATCGAGTCCATTTATGTAGCTTATTATACTTATTGATTTACATATATTAAGTGGTCCTTGTATCTCTGGAATAAACTCAATTTGATCATGGTGAATTATCTTTTTGATGTGTTATTGTATTTGGCTTGTAAATACTTTATTGAGAAAATTTTCATCTATGTTCTTCAGGGAAATTTCTCTCTCTCTCCCTCTCCTTTTCCCTCCTTTGTTATCTCCCTCTCCCTCCCCTGTCTCTGTGTTTATCAGTGTTTGGTATCAACTTCATAAAAATAGAGTGTGATCTTAAATTACTGCTTCATTATCAGTGTTTGTTATCCAACTGTTTAACTTGTTTATCTCCCATCTTGACTTAATTTTGGTAGGTCATATGCATCTAGAAATTTATATGTTTAGACTTTCCAATTTAGTAGAAGTAAGACATAATAATTTTCAGAATATTATTGGTCTCTGTTGTGTGGGCTACTTTTTCATCTCTAGTTTTATTAAATTGAGTGTTCACTCTCTTTCTTTTGGTTGGTTTGGCTACAGTTTTGCCAATTTGTTTTATCTTCAAAGAGTCAGCTCTTTGTTTGATTGATTCCTTTTTTTTTCTCCCATCCTATTAATTTCTGTTTTATCTTACTGATTTCTTTCTGTTTACTGATTTGGGATTTGGCTTGTTCTTTTCCCAGGCTCCTAAGGCATGTCAATAGGTTATTTATTTGGGATCTCTCTGATTTTTTAATGTAGTCACTCAGCCATAAATAACTCTCTTGTGACTGGTTTAATTGTGTCCCATAGGTTTTAGTATGCTGTGTTTCCATTTTCATTTGATGCCTGTAGTGTTTAATCTGAGTTTGCGTTGTAGGATTTCTTTTGCTGTTTGATTGTAGTTTTATTTCATTGTACTCAGAAAGGACATAAGAGGTCATTTTTGTATTTGTTGAGACTTTACTTTGTGTCCTATATATGATCTCTTAGAGAAAATTCCATAGGCACTCAGAACATGTATTCTGTTATGTTTGGATGGGATGTTCTGTAGATGTCTATTGAACCCATTTGCTCTGTGGTGTCATTTAATTCAAATATTTCTATTTTCTGTCAGAATGACCTGCCAATTGGTGAGAATGAAGCATTTAAGTCTCCTACTATTGTGCAGGGGTTAGTTAGTGACTTTACATCTAGTAGAATTTGTTTTCCTTCATTTGTTTGTTTTTTGTTTTTGAGACAGGGCTTCTCTGTGTAACAGCCCTAGCTGTTCTGGAACTAGCTCTTGTGGACCAGTCTGGCTTTGAACTCCCAGAGATCCTCCTGCCTCTGTCTCCTGAGTGCTGGGATTAAAAGCATGCATCACCACCACCCAGAGTAGAATTTGTTTTATGAAATTGAATGGACCTGTGTTTGGAACATACATTTTCAGAATTATAATATCCTCTTGATGGACTGTTTCCTTAATCAGTAGGAAGTGACCTCCTCAGCAGGTTTGGTTGAAGTCTGTTTTGTCAGATGTTAGAACAGTCACACTCGGTTGTTTCCTAGGTTCATTTACTTGGAGCACTTATTTCTGTTCTTTCACCCTATTTATTAGTATGCATCTTTTCAGGAATGAGCATTTGGTGTGTTTGTTATTCCTTAGGGAAGATTATTTTTCCTTTTCTCAGCATTCCTTAATTGCCTGTAGTTTTTGTGTAGGCTTAAGTTCTTGTGGTCTTCCCTTGTCTACTCTGCCATGTCTATTGTTGTCCTTGTTCAGTTGATGTTGGTGGAACTTTCTGGGTGTAACTTCAGACATTAGTAAGAGACAGTCTTACAGTAAATTTCTTGATACTCTGGTTCTTAAATCCTTCTGACCACCCTTCTGAAATGTTCCCTGAGCCTTAGTTGTGTAGTTTTATAGATGTATTGATTGGCATTGGCTCCACACCTCTTTTTTTGTAATAGTTTCCACCTGTTGTAAAGAGATGTTTTCTTGATGAGGGGTGAGGACTACACTATCTGTGGGTATAAAGATGGATATTTATAAGGTTGTTAGAAATTATTTATGCTGGTTTTATAAAGTGGTGGTTGTAGCTTCTCTTCCAAGATCCACGATCCGTGACTTCAATAGCCCTAGGTAGTGGTTAGATGTCCAAGACCAGGCATGGTTTCCCGCTTGTTGAGCTGGTTTTCAAGTCCAATTAGAGAGCTGTTGGTGACTGGCAAGGTATGTGTGCCACTATTGCGTGCTTAGGGTTATCATGTCTTTCTGGTTATAATTCACAGGTGTTGTAGCTGGGTATGACTGTCGATTGCTTTCCTTCTTTGGAAACTTGCATGGTGCCTATTTGTACTATGAAAGCTATTCCTCAGAGAGGATTTTTTTTCCAGATCATTGCCTCTCAGGGTTCTCTGGGCTCTGTGTCTGAAGTGCAATGGTGTCTTCAGCAATATGAACTTATCTTCCACCTCTGGGGGGCAACCAAAGGCAGTAACAATAGTCTGCAATGCTTTGGGAGTCTTTGGACAACCCTGATCAACAGCTCATAAGAGAATTTCTCATGCTGGGTGTTGGAGTTCTGTTGAGTGGTCTTCAGCTCTTGGAGGGAGCATTATCAACTCAGACAAGAAAACTTCATGTAAACTATGTATATTTATATATAGATGCCTGTGTATTATAATTTTTAAGGTAGGTAATAATGATTCATGACTTTTTCAGATGCTCTTGGTGTTATTTTACTCACTTCCCTCCTTCTTGTGTTTACTTCCTTCCCCTCTTTCATTAGAGCCCCTTCCTTCTTTCCCATTTATTTGATTAGATTGCACATGCTCTACTATTCCCCTCTGTATTGCTCCCCAGTCCCACCCACCCCAACAATGACTCCTTTTTCCTTCCCTGCTTTCTGTAGTTGGCTGCAGGAACTGTATTCACATCTGAAGACTTGATCTATGAGCTGTGATGAGAGGCCATTTGCAACACTTGTCCTTCTTCTGGGCCCGGGTCCATATGATCTTTTCTACTTTCAACCATTCACCTACAAAGCCCATGATTTCATTTTTCTTCACACCACTGAATAGTGTTCTGTAGTGTATATGTACCATATTCTCATTATCCATTCCACAGTTAGTGTATATGTACCATATTCCATTATTGATTCTGCAGTTGAAAGGCATCTAGGTTGTTCCATTTCCGAGCTGTTGCTCCTGAAACGAGCGAGCATGGTTGAGCGAGTGTCTGTGAAGTAGGTGTTGAGTCCTGTGGGCACAGGAGTGGTAGAGCTGGGTCATACAGTAGATTCATTTTTAGCTTTTTGAAAATTCTCTGGACTGTTTTCCATAGTGGCTGCACCAGTTTGCAATCTCACCAGCAGTGAATGAGGGTACCCTTTCTCCTGCACATGCCCTCCCCCAGGATTGGTTGTTGCTTGTTTTGCTGATCTTTGCCATTCTGATTGGGGTAAGATGAAATCTCAAATTGTTTTGATTTGGATTTCCCTAGGGACTATCAACACTTTTTTGAGATATTTCTTAGCCATTTTTTTTCTTCCTTTGAGAACTTTGCTTGGTTTCCAGGCCCATATTTTGAATAGATCATTAGTTTTTCTTTTTTTTGGGGGGGTTCTTTTTATAGTCTAGGTGTTAGATTTATGTCAGATGTATAGCTGACAAAGATCCCCTCCCTTTCTGTGGGGTTCCTCTCCACCCTGTTGATTTTTTCTTTAGCTGTGCAGAAGCTTTTTAGTTTTATGAAGTCCCACTTGTCAATTGTTGGCTGTAATTCTTGGGTGAATGGAGTCTTATTCAAAATCTCCTTTGCTGCACCATGTCATGTAGGGCACTGCTTATGTTTTCTTCTAGCAGTTCCAGTGTTGCAGGTTTTATGTTTAGGTCTTTGATTTATTCGAAGTTACTTTTTGTACAAAGTGATAGAGGTCTCATTTCATTCTTCTGCATGTGGACATACACTTTCCCAGCACCAGTTTTTGAATATGCTTTCTTTCACCCAGTATTATTTCACACCTTTGTTTAATATTAATTTGACAAAGTTATGTGTCCTCATGATTGGCTGTTTGGTTTTGTTCTGTTGGTCTACATGTCTGTTCTCGTGCCACTACCATATTGTTTTTATTGTTATGGCTCTGTAATGTTCCTTAAGATCTGGAGTGGTAATCCTTCCAGCATTGTTCTTTTTGCTCAACATTGTTTGATTATCCAGGGTCTTTTGTGATTCCATATGAATTTTTGGATAGTTTTTTTCTGTTTCTGTGAGGAATGAGATGGGGTTGTCATTGTAGTTGCACCGGATATGTGAGTAACTTTCGGTAAAATGGCCATTTTCACAATGTTATTCTACCAACCCATGTGCAAAGGATGTCATTATAGTTTCTAGTGTATTTATCTCTTTATTTAGGGTTTTACAGTTTTCATTATAGGGATCCCTCACTTCCTTTGTTAGGTTATTGCTAGAATTTTATCCTTTAAGGCTCTTGTGAGTGGGAGTGTGTCCGTGATCTCTTTCCCTTTGTGTTTGTTGTGTAGAAATGCTATTGGTTTGTGCTAGTTTATTCTGCAACTTGCCACATTGTTTTCTGGTAGAACTTTTGGGATCTCTGATGTATCGCATCATCCCATGGCAAATAGGGATAGTCTGACTTCTTTTCCTATTTTGTTAGTATCCCCTTAATCTCTTGCTTTATTGCTACAGCTTTGTTGTTGTTGCTTGTTCTCAGTTGTGCTTTGTGCTTTAGTAATTATGGCTTCATCTTCATTTCCACAGTGTCTCTGCTATGCTCACTTCTCTCTTCAATCTGATATATTACTTCCAGTATTTTCTTTAGGCTTGGTTTGCTGGATATAAATTTTTTAGGTTGTCTGTATTGCAAAAAAGTTTCTCTTTTCTCTTTATCCTTTAATTATGAATAATTTCATTGAGTTATTAGTCTAGGCTGACATCATAGTCTTTTAGGACTTGGCATGCATCACTCCAGGCCTTTCTGACTTTCAAAGTTTTCATTGAGAAATCAGCTGTTATTCTGATGGGTTTTCCTTTATATGTGACTTGTGTTTTTCCTCTTGAAGCTTTCAATACCCTTTCTTAGTTATGCATACTTAGTGTTTTAATTATGATATGCTGTGGCGACTTTCTTTATGGTCTTGCTTATTTGGCAGCCTTGTGCTGCTTATGTCTCTGTGTGGGTGTGTCTTTCCTTGGTTTGGGGAAGATCTTGTTGAAGATCTGGTCCATGCCATTGATGTGGGATTTTTTTTCCCTCATACACCTATAAATCATATGTTTGGTTTTTACATGATTCACATTTCCTGTATGCTCCTTTCTCGTAGATTTGTTGTTAAATTGTAGTATTCTTCATTTTAGCTTGAGTCCTCTTCAGCCTTTCTATCTCCTTATTAAATTCTCTTCCTGTCCTGGAGTATCTCCATCATTTCCATCAGCCTTATGTTTGTGTTTTCTTGGACACCTCTTACGGTATTTCTTTTTAAGATTTGCAGAAACTGGTTACAAGTACCTGACAGAGTCCTTCCCTTTAGGCTGAAGGGAGTCTTAGCTGCTACATCTCTTCACAATTGATGAAAACCATCAAGCTGTTTTTTGTTTCCCAGGGGCTCACTGTGCAACCAGTTCTGAATTTTTAGTCTTCACATTTAAAAGTCACTCATAATAGTGTATGACTTCCTTTAACAGAGATAGATAACATAGTTTTTCATTTTTTAAATAGGATTCCCAGTGCGTATTTAATAGAATATGGTCTTCCTAAGGGAAAGTGGTCTTTACAAACGGGGACTTCAAATATAGCATGGGTTCTCTTTTGTTGTAGCTTTATAAGAGCTTAATTTGATCTAAATTTTTATTTTATGTGTATGGGCATTTTGCCTGTGTGTATGTATGTGCATCACATGTGGCTGGTGCCTGCTGAGGCCAGAATAGAGTGTCAGATCCCTGGAACTAGAGGTTCCAGATGGCTGTGAGTCATCATCTGGTGCTGGGAATCAAACCCAGGTCCTCTGGAAGAGCAGCCATGATCGTAACTACAGATGCATCTCTCCAGCTCCCTTTTCAAGCTTTTATCTTGAAATAGACCATATTCCATATGAGACTTTTACTGGGGAGATACCAGATAAGGAAACAATGACAGACCAAAGTAACAATTTTACTGTTGTCTGATTCATCAAGCCAGTGAGTTTATTGAAGTTATTTATAGAAATAGGTGAGGGGTCACTAATCGAAGAATGGACAACTCTGCCAGCTGCATCACCAAAAAGCCCACTCAAGCATGAGTGATAACAGAAGTTACAACTGTGGAGCTCTCTGTATGACATTCAGGCAACTCAGTAGGTTGGGGTGTCCTCCAAACAGCTTGCTTGCTTAGAGCGGGTCCTCTTCCAGCAGTTGTTTACTGCTTCCATAACCATGTGGAGGGAGTCTTCTAAACCCTATTAGTTTTAGTAACTTCTTGATACATGTGAGTTGTTTACCTCTTGAGTCTCATCTGGAGGGAATGTTCCAGTTTAGAACTTTGTGAGCCTTAGGGAATCGCCCTCCAAGATAGATCCACCAATATGGAAGAAATTGCTATACAATACTTCACGTTCCCTCTTGCACATCATTTACTTGTTTTTGAGATGGTGCCTCAATATGTACCCCTACTGACCTCGAATGTTTTACGTAGACCATGCTGGCCTCAAACTCACAAAGATCCACCTGTCTCTGCCTTCTGAGTGCTGAAGTTGCAGGTGTGTGATTGCCACGCTCAGCTTCCCCCTTCTGAGTGCTAAGATTACAGGTGTAGACGCCACACTCAGCTTTATCCTGAGTGCTGAGATTACAGCTGTGGATGCCATGCTCAGCTTTATCCTTCTGAGTGCTGAGATTACAGCTGTGGACGCCATGCTCAGCTTTATCCTTCTGAGTGCTGAGATTACAGCTGTGGATGCCATGCTCAGCTTCCCCCTTCTGAGTGCTGAGATTACAGCTGTGGATGCCATGCTCAGCTTCCCCCTTCTGAGTGCTGAGGTTGCAGGTGTGGACGCCATGCTCAGCTTCCCTCTTTTGCTCTTTCTGTCATCTCTCCCATGGTGTTTCTTGAACTTTGTAGGGGTTGATATAGACACGTAAGGATAAACGTTGGGCCACCATGCCACAGCATCAGTCACTTGTTTCGTCAGGGGTGTGTCTCTGCGGGACACCATCCACTGCAGAAGGTAGCTTATTCCGCAACCAGTTGCTACTGACAATAACAGCAATCTCTGGGTATAAGCGCAAATGTATAGAAGGCAATTTAATGGGCACATCAAATCCATTTAGCAAGACAATAGTAGTGGCCTTTATTTACCCTGAGACCTGTAATCTCCTGACCATATGTTTTGTCCTGGCTAGCGCCTGATATATCTCCTGTGAAGTGGCCTTAAAGCTAATTAGAAAACCATTTGTTATCATGATAGTTCTGCCACAGTTGCTCTAGAAGGCGCGTGTTGCCTGGTATTTTGGTACCATGACCTTTAGCATTCATGGCATAATAGGCATCTTGATGACAGTGTCCTAGCAGCCTGTACAACACATTCTGGCACTATGGAGGCCAACAGTAAGGAGGGAGTTTCTACGTCAGTTGCCATATAACACCGTAACAAATTTTACCTTTTATATGGAATTTTTCTCTATTAAGAGGCAAAGATGGACGAGGCAAGGCACAGAAGGCTAGATGAGAATAGAGAATTAAGAATAGAGTTTTCCAGATCTACAAAGAGGAACTCTGTCTCAAAAAAAAGAATTCAAGAAAAGAAGAGCGGTTTCAAAATTTATCTTTAGTTCTGCCATAACCTCTAAACTTTAAAAACTAATTTCCTATTTATTTTTAACATCTTTTAACTTAGATGTACTTTCTAGAATTTTTTTTAATTTGTAAGCTGCCAAATTTATTGTTTGTTGTCTTTAGATGTTTTAAAATTCTAGCTAAATAGAGCGCTCATTATGCTTTTTAAAAAGTCTTTTGCCTAAGATGTTTAGCTGAGCATACAGAAACAACTTAGAGATACTAAATAATGTCCCCCGTCAAGTGAACTGAACTGTAGAGCCCAGTTCTCTTGACTTAGATCCTGTGTTAGTTACGTTTCTGTCACTATGATGAAACACTATGACCAAAAGCAACCTAGAGAAGGAAGGGTTCATTTGGACTTTCAGTCCATCACACTGGGGGAACAGGCAGCTAGTGGCAGGCATGGCGGCAGCTAGTGGCAGTAGCAGGATGTCGAGAGCTCACATCTCAGTCTTGAGCATAAAGCAGAGAGGAAATTGGAAGTAGTGTGGGTCTTTAAATTCTCAATGCTGGTCTTCAGTGGTGTACTTCCTCCATCAAAGCTGCACCTCCTAAAATCCCCTAACAGTGACACCAGTTAGGGACCAAGTGAACCAATGGAGGACCATTCAAACCATTACAGATCAGACTTCCCCACCCTCAATTGCAACCACCTTCAAAAAATACTTGCAAGTTGAATTGACACAGTTATCAAACATAAAATCAGTGGGAATATTGAATACCTGTTTTTCTCCACACATCCCTTCTCTTGCACTAAGATATGGAGGAGGGGCCAGAGAAAAGGACCGAATGTTAGCAGTTTAACAAAGTAAAAGGTCAGACACTAAAACGCTTTCAAAGCAAACAGGAAACACTGATGCTTCAAACTAAATGCTTTGAAAGTGAACCAAAGGGACCTAATAAATAGGATGCAAAAAGAGCCAGCATGGAATAAACAAATAGACCATCACCTAAACCAAGAGAGGTCCAGGACCCCAGAAAGAACTCACCAGCATCCACCCAAGGAAGCAACCTTTGATGGCTGGGCACAAGAGGCCCCTGATGGTACTTGGCTCTGATACCAGTGGCTTTTTTTTTAGTGAAAAAGTTGATTCTGGGTCCTGTATTGAGGCTACTACTAAAGAAAACAAACACACACAGCTCTAATCTCAAAGGAGGCCAAGGAGAGTATATTCCCAAGTCAAATATGAGTGATCATGGCTTGGTAACACAGATTTAGTTTACTTCATATTCCATGTTCCAGTGTGGTTAGCAATTAATGAATTCTGTATAGTAGCAGAACAAATACAGTTGTAAAGACACTTTTAAAATATGGTGGGTTATCAGATAGGGGAATAGCAAAGCAGGGAAGCCTCGGATGCTGTTGTGGTGATGGTCTTGCTTTTGAGTCAGTGGGAGTGAGGGGTCTGTTTATTAATGTTAAAAGATTTCCCTAATTAATAATCACAAGGATGTCAGGTCATACAGAAGTGAGCCATGAATGATTATCTGCATATACATGATTTGGAAAATCCATGGGATTTACAACAAAACCTACTATAATTAGTGAGTCAAAAATTTTTACAGTAAAAGATAAACTCAAACATTAACTTGATTCTTGTGTATTATCAACATTTGCTCACCAGAATTTAAAACAGTGTACAGTCATTGAAAAATGAGCACATAGTTAGCAGAGATCTAACATAAAAGCATAGGACTGTGATGCTGGAAACTAAAATGCTGCTAAATCTTATGAATAAATGGAGAGACATACAATGGTCATGGAGTGGGAAATTTAACAATAAAGTATTTCTTCCAAATTACTATATATAAAAAGCAGAGGATCAAGAATAGCTGTAACAAAAGAAGAATAGGTAAATCTGCCTTAAAGATTTATTTTCTTTTCTAGAGAGAGTCTCACTATGTATTTCCATATGGTCTGGAACTCACAAGAGCTCCACCTGCCTCTGCTTCCCAAGGGCTGGGATTAAAGGCTTCTGTCATAGCTACGTGATGAAGGTTACATGCTGCTCTTCAAAAGATCAGCACACACATCTGTGGCGCAGAATAGGAGACCCCGTGTGCACTGCAGGAGTCCTCCTGAATCATTTATACATTTCTCAAATCCAAAAGCCAGGAAGTGGAGGCAGGATGACCTTCCCAGCAAATGGTGTCAGAGCAGTCCTTGACAGGCTGAAACCTTCTCCCACAGTGTGTTTCTCACCTCATTATAGTTAACTCAAAATGGATGCCAAGCTCAAATCTAACATTGTAAAACTCAGGGAAAAGAATAAGCACATTCTATATTCAACATCAAACTTTATCTGTAAGAAAAAGATAAACTGAACCTCATCAGAATTAAAAAGGTCATGTTGGGAGGATGCAAAGATAATTTTAGACATGAAATACTTAAAATCATACACCTGAGGAAAGAGTGGTCCTGTACTATATGAAGAGCTCACAGAACTCATCAGTAGCAAAATAAAGGGTTAAATAAAAAGAGTGCAAGACAAGACATCTTATCTAAAGGGGTATACAGATGGCCCATAGCATATGAGAACATCTTCCATATTATTGACTTTAGGGAATGAATAAAAAAAGATAACAACAGCAGCAAATGATAGCACATGGAAGAAGTGGATCCCTCATACTTTGCTGTTGGGTTTGTAACATGGTATAGCTCTCTGGAAAACAGTTTGGTGAATGCTTAAGATCCTAAGTAGCTGCTACCATGCAAACTAACTACATCAAGTCTTGGGTATTTATCCCAGAGAAATTAAAATTATGTTTATTGAAAATCTATTCACATATTATCTACAGTAAGTCCATTGAAGTAACCAGAAGGTGGGAAAGGCCTGGATAGACGTTCTTCCGTGGATGGCCAAACAAGTAAACAGATAAACCTATCTGTGACATAAGCTCATCCAGCAATGAATATGGCACTCAATAAAATAGAGTGCCATAGTGATTCAGTCCCCAGAAAAGTAAACTGAGGAAACATTGACCCCCGAGGACTTTATACTGTGCAATCCGATTTCATTGTCACTATTGAAACTGAGGTTATGAACCCAGAGAGCAAATGAGAGATTGTGAAGGATTAAGGAGTGGTTTTTGGAGGGATGTGTTTATGGCTATGTGAGAATCATAGCACTGTCTTAAGAGGAAGCTGCATAAAGGGTGCGTGAAGCGACTCTGCAGTTTCTGCAATTGCATGTGGATTTATGCTTACCTCAGAATCAAAAGCACAGATATAAAATGGCAGCTGCACCATACTGATGCTCTTTCCAAAGATTGGTATGTCCCTCCCAGTAAATGGGAAATGGGAAGTGGAGGAAGGGCAGGTGCTTGAGAGGTCATGGTATCTGAGGACAGGGCACAGGTTGCAAAGGCCCTTAAAGGCCAAGGGGAGAATTCAGCTTTTCTTTGGCTGGACTAGGAAACCATTGCAGGAATATTAACAGATGATGAATGACCTGGACCCTCACAGGGTGACTTTGCCTGCTATTCCAGAAAACCTGTTAGGCGACTCTTCCATTAACTTGGGGAAAAGCACGCTGGTGCTTTCCAGTAGAGATGTGAGCCAAGTGGGTTCTAGGTATGATTTTTGAAGCAGGGTTTTCAGTGCTTGTTTAAAAATGTGGATATGTAGAGCCATAGGATGAAGCGGCAGGAGACCCACAGTTGCAGTTTGGATGCCTCGGATTGGAGACAGCAGTATGTTCTGCGTGAGTTTGCTTTTAGGAGAGAGATGTGGTTTTGAAGTTTAGGGCTGATTTACCCTTGGTGGATGGACAGGGAACAGAGGAACCAGTACCCAGGACAAGGACAACTCTGGAGGTAGCTCCAGGAGGCATTGGCTTTGTAAGTGTGGAGTTTCTGGAGGCCTGGGGAAGGGCAGGCGTGATCCGGCGTGATCCAGCGTGACGCGAAGTCTGACTTGAAGGAGGGCAGCTGATGACAGCACTGATAGTTTTATTGTTGTTTGTTTTGAGATAGGGTTTCTCTGTGTCACCCTGGCTGTCCTGGAACTCACTCTGTAGACCAGTCTGACCTCGAACTCAGATCCACCCGCCTCTGCCTCCCAAGTGCTAGGATTAAAGGCGTGTGCTGTCAGAAGTGATCATTAATGTAGCCTATGGTTGGATTCCTGTAGAGAAGAGTCAGGAGGGCCCAGGAAGGGGCTCTCTGGGTAAAGTTGATTGTTATGCAAGTATGAGACCTGAGTTCAATTCTCCAGCACCCACATGAAAGTTAGGAGGGACAGCATGCCCATGTAATCCCACCACTGTGGGGAGGAGGCGGGAGGATTCCGGGTGCTCTCTGGACAACCAGTCTAGCCCAAACAGGTTAGGTGAGAGACCCTGTTTCAAAAAATAAGATGGAGAAGCACTCGAGAAAGACATTCCCACACTAACCTTTGACCTCCGCATGTTCACACTGATAAGCATGCAACAACATGAATGCACCGCACACGGTAAGAAACTGGGTGGTGCTTAGTAGAGAAAGCAGGACCAAGCAGGATTTTTTTCCCCATCAAGGTAATTTTGTATTAATTTTTAGAGCTAGCATACATAATAATGGGTATCTTAATGATCTTTAATATATGTTTATTATTGTACTTTGCCCATATTTAACCCGCCACTGCCTTTTCTTGTCTCCATTACTGCTCATGCTGGTCTTACTCTTTTACCCACATAGTTCTTTTTGTCTGTCTGTCTGTCTCTTCTGCATCTGTCTCTCTGTGTGAGTCTCCAAAGGAGGAATTTTATTTAAATTAAAAAAATCCTTGCCAGGCGGTGGTGGTGCACACCTTTAATCCCAGCTTGGGAGGCAGAGGCAGGTGGATCTCTGTGAGTTCGAGGCTAGCCTGGTCTAC
>LOJH01034989.1:10144-25770 GCA_001685095.1 Ellobius talpinus | reverse complement strand
ATAACAGAGCATGTGGGGAACACAGTGGGAGTAATAAACAAAATACATAACAGAACATGTGGGGAACACAGTGGCAGTAATAAACAAAATATGTACCAGAGCATGTGGGGAACACAGTGGGAGTAATAAACAAAATAGTTACCAGAGCATGTGGGGAACACAGTGAGAGTAATAAACAAAATAGGTACCAGAGCATGTGGGGAACACAGCGGGAGTAATAAACAAAATAGGTACCAGAGCATGTGGGGAACACAGTGGCAGTAATAAACAAAATATGTACCAGAACATGGGGATTTTGCATATCAACTTGGTGGTTCATGATTTTTTTTTTGTTTTTCTGACAGGTTACAAAATCTTAAGTAATTTAATGTCAATATCTGGTTTTGCTATAATTTTCTCAAGGATTGATTATGGGATATGATAAATAATATTCCTGTAGGTTATATTCACAAAGCTGTGAATAAAAATCAGGGCCCAGTCATTCATGGATGAAGTATTGTCCAAAATAAGTGACGTAAAAAATATTTTGGCTTGCTGAATTGGCTATTTTTTGTTATTGATTCCATTTTAAAAATTTTACACACTCCAGTTGTTTTCTTATGCAATATGTGATATTGGAATAAAATAGTTTCTTAGAAATGAATTGTAGAATAAGGTTGATTATTTTAAATAAAGACTGAAGCATAAGCAGTTACTATGATCTTGATATCAGGTATGTTGAACCAGATAGTATAGCTAAAGCCTTGGTGATACTCACTTACTGGGTCAAGTCACTTTCCTTCCAAGTTTCCCCATTTCTGCAATATGATCTAATATATAACAAAAGCTAAAAAAGGGATGATTTTGATGTTTCATCATGGAAATATATTTCACATTGACAGACACATGGTAAGCATTCATATCAACTGTGATTAATGTTACAGTTAGTATTGTACTCTCCATCAGATATAGCTCTAATGTCTAGTGATAATTGATTGATATATTTATGCTGAGGAATAGATATCTTCTTTTACTTTCCAAAGATGAAATTTAAACCTTAAAAAATAAAGTTTGGAGAGCTGGGCATACTGTTGTACCATAAAGAATATAATATAGTATTGTTAATAACCTTTCTTTAATTAAAAAGAAGAAAAAAACTTTCAGCAAGTAAAATGCAAAGACCAAAGGAAGAATGGACTGAGCAGAGGTGTGTGGAAAGACTACAGCTCCCTATGCCCTCAATTGAGGAAAATCCACAGGGTTGATATGCCTAACACATCTTAGAGCAATCTCAGGAATCTTCCCAAGGTGTACCTTTTGCACATAAGGACATCCAGAATGTTCTGCTTATCCTCTCTAGCGGTGACTGTCATGTCTCTGAGATATTGGTACAAATGTATTTGAAGAAAATGTTCAGTTTCTTTTGGTTGTTAACTACGTGTGGTTCATCATCTAGTATGAGAACTTGAGCTGTTATTGGCAGATATCATTTGTACACTCACCTTAGTTATTTTAATAAAAACCAAACAGTGATATTTAATAAATCTGTTTGTAAGTTAGGGATTGTTAGTGTTTGTAAGTTAGGGATTTTTATTTGAAAGTAAAAATCCAAGCAATATTATATGTATTAAGTATCAACTAATGTTTTAAAGCTTTTCACTATGAAATCTATAAAAACTTATATTGATTTCAAAGAGAGACACTCCATATCAAATATATTAATATTCATCTCTCTAGTGAAATTTGCAATAACTAATCTCTGAAGTTCCCAATATAGGTAGTCATATTTAAAATGTGAAATCTGTTATCGAGTGTGACTGTCTACCACACTTTAGTCATCTATCCATCTCTCTCTGACTTATCATCTGTCTTTATGCTTTCCATAGGAAGAAAAGGGCAGCATATGCTTTTAATTAGAGATACAAACAAAATTCTAGTCACAACTATTTATAGGGGCTATATTCAGCTTTACCCCAATCAAGATGTCTGAGTATCTTTGTATATTATTATTCTACCCTCATATTAAACATTCACTCAGAATTAACATTATGCAGAATGACAGACTGGCTCTTTAAAATCTAAAAATGGAAGACACTAATTTATCCTTACGCTCTTTTGAGACCTGAAAACAATGAACTCATCTAAAAGGCACTTGACTTAATTCTTCTATATCCAACCAGCCCTACAAGAATCTCAATTCAATAGTGTGTCTGAAAGCTCCACGTCAAGTAAATAACATTTCCAACTCTGACATACTCCACTTTAAGAATATCTAAAGAGTATATGACAGAGATTGATTCAGATTTATCCTTTGCAATCAGCTTAGGAACCTAATTAATGCTACTGAGAATAACTGAGAAGACTGTTTCCTACCTATAAAATAATGTTTATGTGTGCATGCTTAGTGCATGACATACACATATGCAGGCTCATTGCAGATGTTACTGAAGAAGATAATAATTCCACAGTGTAAGCATTATTCTCACTTTCTAGTGCTGCTACACTGATAAAGGTCATGGTTTCTAAATACTACCAAATAAACTATTGGTTTCCAGTCTTTCATTCAGAATCACACTGTGTTCATTCTACCTTTGTATGCATTACTTTTATTTTAGATATATAGGGTGTTATTTTCATGTACATATATCCACCACATGCGTACAGTGCCCACAGAGGCTAGAAGAGAATGTCAAATTGCTTGAAAAATGAGTTAGAGATGGTTGTTTATAACCAAGTTTACACTGGAACTCAAACCCCAGTCCTCTGCTAGATCACCTGATGGTTATCCTTATCTGCTGGCGAGCTATCTTTCCAGATCCTGTATATATTATTTTTACTTACTGCTTACAAATCTAATGGTAAAGCAGCAACTTATGAACTCATTCTTAAATTAATGGAGCTCTCAAAGTCTTCAAAATGGGTCACTATTTTCATCACACAGATCCAGTAATATTAGGAAGTTCTTAGTTCCTCTCATACTCTACCCTTTGATCCAGAATATCAAAGTGATTAGACGTACAGTTGTACTTATCTGTAAGTATAAACACAAATGTTTATAAATTACTGTTAAGTATTATGCATGTTCAGTAAATTAGTAGTTGTAGATTCTTCTCTAATATCAATGACTTCTCTAGCACTGATTTATTAGAATGGCTTCAGGCCAATGTAAAGAATGGCAGGCAACTGAGTGAAACAGGAAAAGGAGAGGTGGCCCCCAGAGCAAAACATACTAACTTGTTGTCCAGTGACAAGCATTCATCCCTGAAAGCATATATAAAAGAAACATATAGACTGAACAGATTGTATTTAGTAATATATATGTATACAAACATGTATTTGCATGAAATAACAATTGATAAAAAAGAGGCAATTAATTGTAGGATAATGATAAGGGTTCTAGAGGATGATTTATGGGGAAGGAAATGAAGGAAGAAAAGATGTAATTAAAATATGTTCTTAAATACAAATAATATGTACAGCATGAATATTTCAATTATATATAAATCTTGAATTAATCTCATGATGAATAGAAATGTGATTAAGTCCAAGTTTAAAATTTTACTGACAGTTTTATAAAATTATTCTTTTATGTTATATATATACATATATATAATCTACATTTAAGGAACGTTGTGTGTTGGTTTTATTTTTAATTTAGCTCATATCATCTCATTATATTACCAAGAAAAGTTTGGCATTTTCAAGTATGAATAACTATATCCACTCTTTTATGTTAAAATACCTTTCAGTTTTCAAATTTTACAACAAAGTAAAAAAACTGTAGGCATTCTTTTATCATAAATGTAATGACACATGAGGATTAAAACTATATTGCTCTAGCTCATGTACAACTTTTGCCTTTGAAACCTGGGGTATGTTGTTTACTTTCTTTGCAAAATTTTCTTATCTGTGCAAAAGTAATGAATTTAGAGGCTTATTTAGTCCTTGCACTCAGGAAATACCAGCTGTCAGTTTACATCACTTGAAGTTATATATTAAATAGGGAAGGATACTTAGATATTAATTTTATATAGCATAAATTTTCTTTCTTTATCTTTCTTTTAAAAATTATTTTAGGACAAGCATGTTGGTGTACCCCTTTATGCCAGATGTGGCTACACACTTAGGAGGCAGAGGAGGGAGATCTCTGTTAGTCAGGGCCAGCCTTGTCTACAAAGTGAATTCCAGGAGAGATGATGCTCTTAGACAGAGCAACCCTGCCTCAAACAAACAAACACACAAACAAAAAACAATTATATTATGTTAGTCTTTTTGTACCTTGTATGTAAACACTGTCATTTATTCTTTCATAAAATGATTATCATATCATTATTTCAATAATTTGTATTTTTGGCCTCCTTTGCTTTAAATGCTGTGTATAGAGGATACATTGTTTCATTTTGAAGTCTGAAAACTGCTTTCTCATTAAAGTAGACTTGTTCTCTGTCAATTAAAACAATCATCCTTTTCCAAACCTTTAAATATTACAGATGTATTGTAGTTTGCATAATGTTATAACATGTACACATAATTCTGCAGAACTCTTCTAAATGTCAAGGCAAATCAATTTTGAAAATGTCAGTGCGACATTCATGAAAACTCGGCTTTTTCATAAAGAAGTATTCTCCAATTAATTATAAACGCTATAGCATTTCCACTTACTGCCTTTCCTGCCATTCAAATCTATCAGACTTTTAGACATGTTATAAGACATTCAATTTAGTATGGCAGAGATACCATCTCCAGATATACAATACAAATAATGTGATATTGATGCCATTTTCCACATCTTTAAGATGAATTGTCTTGTTTTGATATGGAAGCTTCAAGGTATTTTTGAAAAATAAATTAGGAATTGAGGTATTCGTGATTCATTATTAAACAACCACTGTAATCTTTTTTCTTCTTGACAAAGATACTGAATTTCAGAATTTCTGTCAAACTAAACTTCTTGAAACCTCACAACATTGTAACTCACATTTCTTTAGCTTGTAACACAAATTATGTAAAAATTGAAGGATCTGCTCTATGCAATGTCAATGGTCCACAATTCACAGTAGGAACTTCTGTGTTGAAACTTATGCCCAAGCTTAAAAACAAGACAATCAAAATCAAGACTATTTGATTTTATGTGGTTGTGTGCACTTGTTTCTTTCTAGAAGAATAAAAATTAAAGTGTATTTTCCACAGAAAAGGAATGGTCCTTCTTCTCATCAGAATGGCTTCTGCAACTTTACCATCCCATTGTACCACATGCACACAAAATACAGGTGTGTTATATGTAGATTTTTTTCAGTTAAGTAGGTATGTAGCTCAGAGGAAAATAGGACTTAATTACTCTTTGGAGTCTTGAGGAAAACCAGAAATCATATATTAATAAATATTTATGGATATCAATTATAAAATTAAACATAAAATTCAGTTACATGTGAAAGATTTTTGTCTGGAATGGTTTTCTTAAATTAGTTCATTAATCAGCTGTATGATAATATATATATAATACTTCCACAGAAGGAAAACTGTGTATAATATGATTCTATCTTAGAAAAGCAGATTTAAGAAGAATCTTGTTTTAAAATGTCTATTTTCAACTTCCTGGGCTAGCAACATGAGTCTGTCAGGCATGAAATGCTTGTAACTCTTGCCGTATTGCAGTTGTGAGTTGCAAAGTCAGAAGATACATCAAGAATCCATGGGCTTTAGAGGAGCAACATTCTGAGTGCACTGGGGATAATACTTGTGGCCATGTGCATGTTAAGAAAGGAATGTATTGCTGAGGTGTATCACTGTCCCTAATTTCAGGTTTATCTACTCCAAAAAAAGAAAAAGAGTCATCTAAAATAATTTAACAGTGCCTAACTGGTGTCATTTATCTTAAGATTCATATCTCTGGCTATCCACAAGAACCTAGATTGTGCTTATATACAAATATTTTGAATGACTTAACTGATACAACACATTGTGTTCTTTCATAACATGTTTTCAAATAGTCAATGAATTATGAAAAGTATGTACCTTTGAGATTTCATTTGCATAATTTGCACTAACATTAAAATTTAATATGATTGAAATATACTTCTATCAGTCAAAATTTCTCAAGTAAGGTTTAGCAAAGATAAACCATTGAGGATATAAATAAAACCACTTCTAATCTTGTATTTTCTAGCTTATATAATTGTAAAGGGATTATTTCTGGAGTTGATAGCTGAATGTTAGAAGAATGTAACAATTAAGGTGTATCATATGTTTCTCAGTTTAATCACAAACTTTTATATGTTATAAACTGGGAGGCCTGTAGAACATAAAATTAATATAATGTCTTAATTTATAAGTCTTAAAAAGAAAATTAAATTGAAACCAGGAATTCATAGCAAATATGAAAGTACAAAATGGATTCTAACAGAAAGAATGCTATAATTACCTATGAATAAATCTTGTACATTTTTTAATGACACATAATTTTTATTGGTTCTAGTTACAAATGAATCACTCTCTAAACATTTGAGTTCTGTAAGAGGTTATATTGATTTAGAGAGGATCAAAGAATCGTTTTTCCTCTGTAACTCAGTTCTCAGCCTAATAACATTAAGTCTTTCTCCAGCCCACTTTAGCATATTTCCATTTGTTGTCCTTGTTCTTCTCAGGTTCCGGTAGCCATGTTCATGAAACTTCATGTGTGTGGGTTCTGATATTACTAGGAAACCAAGAAGCACTCAATCACACACAAACATCTACAGGCAACTAATAATATGCAGTGGGAAAAAAATCTGTCCAGGGAATAACAGAGCAATTGGTTGTTCAATACCAAATGGTCTATCTGCATATGAACATACATGTGAATAACATAATACAGACCAAATAGGTTATAGCTGAAATATATATGTATATACATATATGAATGATAAAAGAGGCTATTAATTTGACAGCAAACAAGCAGAGATGTATGAAAGTGTTTTGGGGCAGGGTAGTCATTACTAAATGGTATAATTATAATCTCAAAAAAATTAAGGAAGTAATAAGCAATTTTTCTATCAACAACAATTTAGTGGTATAAATTGCCATTAAAAGTATAAGGAAAATACCATTTTAAATGGAATGAAAAACAAGTTTTAGTTTAAATTCAAATTGATATACAAAGAAATTTTATTTATTTAATATTTGTTTAGTTATTCAGTTATTTCAGACAAGCTTTCATGAAGCAGCCCCAGCTACACTGGAATTCCTCCTGCAAAGTATATACTAGACTTAAGTTCACAAAGATCTAGCTGCCTTTGCTTGTCTGTTTGGAGATTAGGGTCTGTGCCTTCACTTTTAATTATGTTTAGACATACCTAAATCTAGCCAAATGCAGGGACAAATGTGAAATGTTGCATTCAGGAATCATCCCCTCTTGGTACTGTTGTAACTGGCTATTTATTTATTTCTGGCATGAGGGTGATCACATTCCTTACCTTCTTCAGCCCCTTACTCAGATCCATCTTTCTTACTTCTCTATCTACCCAACTTCATGTTCTTTCTCTTAGTTGTTTCAAGTAACCAGCACTGCAGATCCTTTTGAGTTTCCTTATTTACCACTTTCACTTGAAACATGCTTCTGTTGCTACCTACAGATCAGAGGTAGATCTAGTGTCATCTTTACCTGTGTGATTGTCCAACCCTGAAATATTATTTGCTTCTTGCCCTCCATCAAGGAGACAGTGAGATATCAACTGGACTCTTAAGGTATCTGATAGGTTGTTTCATGGACATTATGGGAATATCACTTTTGTTAATATTTTGCACATTATTAGAAACATAAATTTCAAGATAATTATGAATTTAAGGATAGTTCACTATATTAATATATGATATTTCTAAACAACTAATAAATTTTCAAAAAGTTAAAATCACTTTTTAAATTTGTCCAAAAGATTAGTACCCTATGCTATGTCAAATGGAAGATAAGAGACTGTCTTGAAGCCTTGACAATCACATGTACAAATTTATCTATAATATATATAAACATATGGAAATGTGAAATAATATTTATATTCAGAAAACCTTGAAATGTTATTTATTTTTTAAATAAGTCACTTATGGATAGCAAACAGCCCATTCACAAATGGTCATATTTATTCCATCAATAAATAATTACTAGTATTAAACTCATGAATACACAGTGAGGCTATATTTGATTTAAAATAAAATAAATAGATTTAAAATCTAATGTCACTGATATTGAATAGTGGGTAATTTAGTTAACAGTGACTGGCTGATTTGCATTGATTACATACATGCAGGCAGGAAGTGTTAAGGTCAGTTGGCATCTTCCTAAATTTTCTTATGTTGTAAACTGCTGTTTTGAGCGCGTGTGAAACCAACTAGAACACAGATCATTGCTTCAACCCTTGCAGGAAACAGGCCTAGTCCCTCCTCTTCCTACCACTGGTTCTGAGGTGTGAGCCTGGGAGGCATAAGGTGACAAGAGAATATAGCCAAAGGAGAAGGCAGGTGAAAGATGCCAGGTCACATCTGTTGGGAAGTGGGGGTGGGAGGAAGAGAGAAGGAGGCTTGGATGAAGACAGGCTGCCTCTGCCAACCTCTACATTGGCAGAGCAATCAAGAATGGCAAGAATACATCAGTAACATAGGCTATGTTTGGACCACGTTTAGTTATCCCAGTCACAAGACCCTTAGTGTTAGAGCTAGAAGAGTTGAATCCTCCAAGATCTGGATTACCAATTTGTGTGAATGTATTTAAATTTCATTTAGTCTTTCATTAGGATGGCCCTACACACCAAATAGGTAACTTGACTAATTTACCTACACTACGATAACCTCAAACCTGGGTTATTCTCCATTTCTAATCAGGAAAACACCAATTCTACATTTGAAGTCAAGAGTCCTAAGCATGGCCCATATCCTGTCTGCACATCATTCTACCTTCTCTGGTGACTTCATCCAGTTTATTCTAAGAGGCAATAAGTCCACCCTCTTCTTTCCAAAAAACAGATTCTCTAAGATCTAGCAAACCACGGCCTTCTCTGGTCTCAATGTTCTTCTCTTCTGGTCCTTTGTTCCTCTGTGATCCAGAACATAGGCACAGGGATCCTGGCCATGGATGGTTTGCATTCAGTCTAAGGAAAGAGGTTTGTGGGATGAGATGAAGACAGAGGGACATAGTTCTCCTAAAGTAATGACAAGACAAATGGCTTTGCTGATAGTGATGTCAGATGCTAGGCAGGAGAGTCTCTTAGCTGCGTGGAAACTCAGACTTCCAAGGAAAAAAAAAACAGATGCCTAAGTCCAAGTAGGTCATTATTGTGTGCAGCAGGGGTTAGTGTGAGACTTAGAATCCTGGAGATGTTCAAGACTTCTAGGAAGGGTACTGTAATGAAAAGCACAGAGGGAGGCATATTGCTAACTGACATTAGCAGCTCCCTGGTTCCTGAAGTTGGTGTTTAGCTACAGCATCACACATTCTAAACAAATATTTGCTTGCTTGTTTGTTAATTTCCTTCTAGTCCAATTAAACATTCGTTAAGTAATAAAGTCTCTGAGTCACAGGACAGATAATGGTTATTACATGACTGCCACAAAGAGCCCTAATCAACAGATGCTCATTTTCAATTTGAGAAAAGTTCAAGACTTTTATTTTATTTGATATGTTAATAAATTAGGCAAAGCATCATTAGGAAATAAACTGTTTGAATCACTGAGATTCTTGATAATGAGAGATGAATATTTAGGAGGCATAATTGGTGGGAAGAAACATTTTACATGAAACTTTTTCTCAAATGCTACTCATGATTTTCTGACATTCTAGAGAATTGACTCCCTTCGAAGACATTCCTTTCAGGCTCAGTGAGATGTTTAATAATGTTTCTGTTTTTGTTTTGGTGGCAGGGGCTCATGACTCCTAAGCTGATCTTGAACTCTCAGTAGAAATGAGAGCGAGGTTGAATTGCTGATCCTCCTGCTCCACTTTTTCAAGTATTTGTGTACATTTTGTGCCCCTACACTAAGTCTATGCAATAAAAGGACTCAGATCCAAGGTTTCATAGATGCTAAACAAGCACTCTGCCAGCTAAGTTATATCCTCAGCCCCCATGCCTTGGTCTGCAAGTTGTACATTTTTCAATTCATCCTGAGTTTTGTGCAGGAATACTAAATAATCTTACATCAAATTATTGAGAACCTTGCATTCCTGAAATCACACTATGCTTATCTTATTCCAGCTAAATAATTCTAAGTAATTTTTCATTCTTTCTTTCCAAGACTTTCGATTCCAAATCTCAACATGTATATATTTTGAACAAAGTTGAGGAGGCTTTTTTTTCTTCCCCAATCTTCCTCTTCCTGCCTCACTAGAATTTCAATAGTCTTGACCCATCAGAAACAATCTTGAATAAATTTCTCCTGGCCATTATCTTGCATCAGAATAATTTTCATTTACAATGAGAAGTGTTATTAGAACCAAAGCTATTCAGTGTGATGCCTATGGTGTACTGTCTATTTTTTCTGTCACATCTGTAGTTAATTGGCAAGTTCCCTTCCAGCCCCCTGCTTTTAATTTTCTTTTTCTAATCTGTAGTGTTTAAGAAAACAGATAATCAAAGTTGTTAGAATTGTGTGCAAATTAAGGAAATAAACTCTAAATGATGTTCTAATGTTTAGTCATTGTAACAAAATGTCTTTGTAACCCAGAGCAATTTTCTCCATTACGTTAATTCTAGACTATGTTTAGAAGGGTGGCATGGCAGAAAGTGCCAACTGTGAATGAAAAAATAAAAAGATATTCCCGTAAACAGTGCATACAAGTGCCAGGGTTATGCAGTCTTCATTTGCCTTGAAGAGAAAGCTACAGCTGGTCAACCAATCTTAATATTTGTAATTATATCTGCAAAAGATCTTTATATATATTAAGATTTTTACAGCAACTTATGAATTTCAGCTAAAATATTTGTGAGCATGAAAGTGGAATAATTCATGTTTCTGCTTGACTGCTAGACTAACATTTTCTCTATTTTGGGATTTCCTTTGTTCATAGCAAATGAAGTCTCATTGAGCAGTGAAAGCCAGTAAAAAGACTTACATTCCATATATGATTTAGACAAGTCTAAGTTGAGAACTTCTATGAATTGTTGGTGGTGAGAGACAATAAAACAGTGGGAACTAAATTGTTTTTTAGGTAGCATGTACACATTTGAACCTCACAATTTGTCTCAGGAAAATTTGTGTTCTGTAACAAAGGGTCTTGTTAGATTGTATAAATTTATTTTCTTAGTGTGTTAGGAGAAATAAGGAGACAGGAATGATAATCACGTGCTTGTAAAATCTGTGTTCAAAAGAAATGAAACCACCAAGGTCCCGAGCTGGCCAACACATAGTACAGTTCATCAAAAGGGTTATAAGACTGAGGGATACTTTATTGCATCTCTCTTATTCTAATTACATTTAGACTCCCCAGTATGGATGAACTTTTATTCATTTGTTCTTTTACTTAGATGCATATTTACAAATGCCTGACAAATTCTTCGTGGAATATGGTAATAAATAAAGCAGAGCCCACTTCTTATAACCCCTGTTTTGTGAGAACATAGTAAGAAATGCTTATCAGTTGCTGCCACTAAACATGTTTTCTAATATTAGTGAATAAATAATTAATAGATCTTTTGTTAGAAAAATTAACCATTTTATTTTTAAAAATAAAATATTTGCAAACATGTATTTCTAATTGCAAAATGTGAACTCTACAAAAAAATAAAAAGTACTATAAGGTTTATATAAGGTAAATTAGATTAGTGCTCTTTAACCTATGTCTAATTCAACAGCTGGTATCCCCATAGTCATGCCACTAATGCAGCAGTAGGTACCAGGGGCTTTGTTTTATGGATTGATTTCCTTATCTATTTCTTTCAGTGTAGTTGCTTAAAATAGGCAATTGATCTATTTTAGACATTTTTTATGGGTTAAATCTATCTTCTGTTCTTCTAAAGAGTGTAGTCTTACAAAATTTAAATTGAAAATTCTGTTGCAGGGAAGTGAGTCATCTAATTTATCCCAAGTGTAGGTTTTACTAAATTTTCTACCTTAGCTGGATCTAAGGAATTCATCTGAGCAGCATAGTATCCCAGTCCTAGTTTTTGAACTGATGAACAAGCATGTGCATTTGTGCCTCATGTTTTCTAAATAGTGTGGCATTAGTTTTTCAAGTCTAGCATATGAGGGGTATTTTCACTGAGAGAAGTAACTTAACTTTATTTAATTCATTTTTTTCCTTTTATATAATCTTGTCTCATACAATGCTTTATGACCACAATCTCATCTCCCTCCCCTTCTTTCACTCCCACTCCCTCCCTTCTTCCCAAAATCCACTGCCTCTCTATTTCCCTTCAGAAAAGAATGGCCTCTTGGGTATATCAATAGAATAGGACATGGCAAAAAGTAGGTAAAAAAAAACCCTCATATCAATGCTAGATAAGACTATCCTGTAGCTGAAAAGTGTCCCAGGATCAGGCAAAAGAGACAGAGACACACCCATTCTCAATTAAATATGAGCAATTAAAATCAATGATATAAAGCAAAAACTGTCATATTGAACTTGGAAAAGATAAGTAAACAAAAGGTGAAGAAGTCCAAGAGTAGGCATAAGAGTCAAAGACCCACTGATTCTCAAGGTTAGAAGTTCTATAAAGACACTAATGTAGTAACTATAATGCGTATTCAGAGGATGTGATGCTGACCTATGTGGGCAGTTTGATCGTTGTTTCTGTCCAGGTGCCTAGTTATTCTGAGGGCTTTATTCTCCTGCTATCCTCCATCCCCACTAGCTCTTACAATCTTTCAAGTATTACATTTTATTGCTGTCTATTGAATGGACCAAATATGAAAAAACATGTCCACCAATGCACTTCATTTCCAGCTGAAGAATTATACAGCTTTAATCTTGATCCTTAAGCAAATAGTTATTCAATATGTGCACATAGATCCTGAAAATCTTTGTGATAATACCAGAGGCTTCTTTCCAATAAACCTATCTCAGTTTTATTGTTAACTCAACAAAACTATGATCAAAAATAAAACTGGAAAAAATTTGTATCAAATGGCCATAATGAAATTAAAATTTTAAGACCTGAAAATAAATGGAGAATCATGAGCTTTTAATTTATAAAGAGTTTTATGTAATATATTATCCAATTTTTTTAATGTTTATTTAAATAGTAACTGTAAAATTGGTATCTAGAGTTTAAATAAAGAATTAAGGTAGCAATTGGATTCATACATTCCCCAAATATATAAAATATTCCTTTACACAAAAGTTAATAGGAAATGATTCATGGACCATTATTCCATTAGTCATATACTTGAAATCAATTGTGTACATTTATAAAGGAAGAAAGCATGAGATATTGAAGAAGAAAAAAGAAAAATTAAGTTTCTAGACTCTGCTGAAAACTAATTAATAAATTATGACTATTGGTAGGATTCTTGGCTTGACCTTAGTCACCAAAGTGAAGAAGTACTGTGAAAGCATAAAGTGAACGAGACAGTAAAAATTGTGTATATCACTATGAATTGGTGTCTTAAATAGCTACAAACATCTTTCTTTATGCTTTATGCTGATGTAGATATTGAAGCCAACTGTCTTAGAATACACTAAATACATATTCATCACAAAGTTTAAACATTGCAATTTCATGTTGATGAGGTAGAAAATCCATGTAATGTATCAACATGAAATATAGTAATTAATGACCACCAATTCTTATAATTGATTTTATACTATTAAATAATTTAATTTGGGGACACAGGACATAATTCTGCCATTATGATGAGGATTTCCCTCAAAGATAATTTATTAGCATATCATATTTTAATCCCTTTATTAGTTTTGGTTGTCAATCTTCTGATTATTTCCTTTTGGGTCTTTTCTGAATTTTATGTTCTTCCTACTAACACACTGTCAGATTTATACTTACTAAAGATCTGAGAAAGAAAAAAATGCATGTTTTCCCTGAATTGTGGATCCTAGGTTTTTTATTCACTTGCAAGATTGCACACACACACACACACACACACACACACAAATAATGGGGCCAAAGGGAGACTGTGAGAAAGGAGAATAGGGAGATGAAAATGGGAACAGGCAGAAAGAACCGGATATGGAGAGTGAATATAGTTAAAATACATATGACCTTGTCATAAAATCTATTTATTAATCAAAACATATGAATATCCACCAATAAAATATTAAATATAGTCTTTTGAATATATTCTCATTTTGTAGTAACTTTTCAGCCACTGTGAAAGCAAATTGTAAAACAGACCCAGTAATCTTTTTGTTATTCTTATTGTTTCTATTTTCTTCAATAGTTTCAATATCCTGGGTTCACAAAGTTTAAACATTGCAACAGTATCTGTCTATAGATCATCTTCTCACACTCATACTTCTCTGTGGCAAAGTCATTATCCTCCATTTACTTGTATTGTCAGAAATGCATTGAGATTTCCCTGTGGGACTCATTTATGGCAATAGCAAACAGTTGTTCAGTCAATTAAATCTTGGTAGACATCAAGAAGGTTTCCATGCTTTAATTTTATCTATTTGTTTTTACTCATAGTCAATATGATATGGAAAAAAAGCACTGTTTGAGCAGGTTACTGCTGTTGCTTTTTAGAACATACTGTCTTACTCACAATTGAACTCCCAATCCCAGAAACATATTCCCTTAGACTGTGAAATTAGCTGGACATTAAATACACAGTTACCTACTCTCTCTAAATAATTTTGCATATGAGATGTTGATTTCAAATATCTTGCACACAAGGAATAAGTATTTCTGTGCATCTTGAATTTTATTGAGTAGTAGGATGAGTTAATATTTATACCTTCTTTTGCTACTGGAAAGTTTCAATGCTCTAGCATGTATTTTTGATAAAAAAAAAAGCAGACAACTTAAGATTGCTTCTATATATCTATGTCACTAATTTCAAATGTCATAGAAGTGTTTTTTTCTGTGTTAAACCAAATGTTGCAATGAGCAATGGAGTCATTAATAAATTCACAACTATCAAGGAACCATGTAGCAAAACCTCTATTTTATGTGTTAACTTTGGTTCACAGAGGAATGAACATGCCACACAATTAAGACAGATTGTTATTAGCAAAACAGTAAGATGACAAAAATAATCACAGATAATCAATTGAACTCTGCTACCATGTTGTGTTGACCTTCTCCATTTCAGTTTGTGACAACAAACTTATTAAGAGGAAAGAATTTTACTGTAATTGTTATTGATCTTATGTATATAGTAATCACACAAATGATGCAATGATTGAAATGGTACTACTAATTAATACCAGCTAGTTTTCTAGATTCTTGCAGTTCTAGGTGGATTACCTAATTTGTTTAATTTTCAGTTTTCTCATCTTCAACACACAGTTTCTGAAATGCAAAAGTAATAAAAGCATCCTTTGATATTTCTTAATGGAGAAAAATTAATCAACAGAAATGGGAGAAAATTAACTCTGGAAAGGTAAGAAATCAAACTCAAAGGTAGACGGTAATTCACAAGATTGTGTTTGAGATGAAAAACAACCATAACAGGCTATTTGTAGATGAAATGTATATCATATCTTTTTAATGGAATTGAACAATTATGTT
>LOJH01034988.1:3663-15881 GCA_001685095.1 Ellobius talpinus | reverse complement strand
TAAAAAGCAGGCCAGCCCGCTTGCTCCCCTTATCACTACATTTGGCGCCCTGCGTCCCCCTATCACAACACAGAATCCATTCATTAGCTGAAGGATTCATTAGGTTGTTTGTATACTTTTGCTATTAAGAATAGAGCAGCAATGAACATGGCTGGGTTTGTTAAAAGAACCTTGCAAAGGCAGAATAAAATTTACCCTTTACCTTAGGAACTGTAAATGATTATTCAGTTTTTGGTTTTACAAAATGTTTTAGTCGTTGTTCAAGGTCAAGCATTAGGATAGAGAAGTAGCCTTTCTCCCCATTCCTAGGTCCTTCTGTGGCTTAATGTCATTCTCTTGGTTGGCTGTGTTTGTAGTAGGAAGTGTTTATCCTGTTCATACAGTTCTTGCTTGAGAAAGCCAGGTCTGCTCACTGTTTCTTTCATTTGCTGTAAAATGTGAAACTTTTCTCTTAGTCAAACCTGTGCCCACCTCTCTAATAGGTTGATCTGTGTCTTTAGAGGAACATGGTGTTGAGATGGTGATGTTATCAATAGTAGTTGTGGCAATGGGTGCCAGCATTGCCACAAGAATTCCATCATGAAGAATCCACTGTTCTGGAAATTTTATTTAACTAGGCAAAGATGTGTTATATTTGTTTATGCTGCATTTGTTTGATTATGTAAAGGTGTATTGATTTCTTTATGCTGCATTTATTTAATTATATAAAGATGTGTTGCTGTTTCATCTTGCCTGCCTAAGGCAAATGATTGGTACAATAAAATGCTAAATGGCCAATGGCTAGGCAGTAGACGAATAGGGAAGATGACATGCAGAGAGGATAAGTCGGAGGAATATAGGAGAGAGAAAGAGAGAGAGAGGAGCAGAGAGAGACAGAGACAGGTGAGAAGGAGGTAAACAGAGATAGAGATGCCTAGGCCAGCCAGTCAGGCAGCCACAAGCCAGCAAGCCATGGAGCAGGAAATACAGAATGAAAAAAGGAAAAAGAAACCAAAACAGCCCTGAGGCAAAAAGTAGATGGAGAGAATCATGTTAAATTCAGTTACAAGTGCTAGTGGGACAAGTATAAAATAAGGCCAAGCATTCATAACCAAAAAGTCTCTGTGTCATGATTTGGGAACTGGTTGGTGGCCCAGAAGAAAGTCTCTTACAATCCATTATTTTGTAGTTCTCACATATTAATGAGGTTGTGTATATTTTACAACCAGGATTATGTTTGGTTCTGTGGTTAGTTCTTAGTGGGATGCTGTTGAAAATTGGTTCTACTTTTTACGTTAGTCTGTGAAAGCTAAACTGAACTGATTACATTTGAACTAACAGAAGTTATTTTTATTTCCTTTGATGACAACTCTTTAATGAAAATAGCCTTTTAACTAAAAACAAGCAAGCAGCAGAGACACTAAGAAGGAAGTGCTGCTTTATGTTTCTAGAGTAGCCTGTTCATAGGATTGGAAGATGGCATTTCCAAATCTGGATGAAGTGACATTGCAAATGTCTGGCACAAACCTGGGCATCAATTTCTTCTCTTCTTACTAAGAATATAATAACTGAAAACTCACTAACATTAGGAAGAAGATGATGATGATGATTATGAAGAAGGAGAAGGAGGAGAAGAACTCTTTTCTTTTATGAGAAGAAAATAGCTTGAATATACTATTGTAAAATTTGCTTTTCCAATAGTTTTAATTCCATTTCAATTTCATAAACTGCAAGTAAAATGAAATTGCTGCTGGTAAGGAAGTGTCCACTCTCACATGGAACAGCTGTAAGATTTATGTTTTCTGAGCTCTGGGTCTGTAATGTGAACTCTGGTTTTGTCTCTCTTGCTCCTAGCAGACATTTGCAAAGATGATTCCATCTGTAGGTGGCTGTGAGTTATATTGTTATTGTTACTCTGCCCAGTGGAAGGAAGATTAAATTCAATTTGGGGAAAATAGAGTATAAGGAGAATATAATTCTACCTTTAGGCCAATATAAAGGATAATAATTCAGTCCTCCACTCCCAGTGGGAGTTTTGACTTCTTCCCCTATTTTAATTTGTGACACAATTGAAATTCGTATATATTCTCAGTGGTCTCTCCCATAGCTAGGATGAACTTGTGTTTGTATCAGGCTAAATGGACATGGAACAAGAGGACAAAGGGTGTTGTGTCAGGCAGCAACTAGATTATATGCAAGCTAGATCAGACCAGATCTTAGAGCCTGTTGCCGAATCTGTATGAAACAATAGTAGTCTGCTCTCAGCTATTTACATACCAAACAAATATTCACTTTTTCAATATCATAGTTAAAAAATACATTTCTTTCTAACAAATTTTCTGATTTCCATTTCTAATTGTTATAGCAGAAAGGGAAGGAATTATTGAACTGCAGTTCCTTCCCGCTAGTGGTCTTTCTGCCCTGTGGTAGTTCACATGCAAAACGTGCTCCCCTTACAGATGGAAGACACCAGTCCTTGCCATTAAAGAAACACAGCAGGACCTGGAGAGGATTTGTCGAAGCTGAACACTGACTATATAATTTAGCTCTGAGGCTGGAGTGGCATAAGTCTCAAATAAATCAGGATGGCAGGTCCAAAAATGGAAGGCAAGTAGAGTGAAATGTGAAATTTTTTCCTCATATGCTTTCTCTTGTTAGTGCAATTAAAACAATAACCAGCTTGTGATTTAGCAGTTAGCCAAAGAAAGTGACAGTTTCAGGCTCCAATAGACGGAGTCACAGAGAAATGAAAACAGCGAGTACAGAGCTATTGTTACTGACATATTTTGCCAACAGATACTGTCAGATTCTGAGGCAAAAGCAATCTTTCCACCATGGTGAATATGTTCGCTTAACCTAGTGTCCCAGATTCTTGCTGTTGAGATGAATCAGGTCTTTGCTTTCTTTACTTGTTTACTAAAGCCATATAGAATCTGTTGCCTCTAAAAGGCAGCTTGGGTCCAATTAGAGAGCTGTTAGCTTCTGCCAAAGGTATGTTCCATTATTGCACCCTTAGGGTTATTGTGCCATGCTGGTCATTGCTGTGACTCATAGCTGTCATAGTTCAATAGGACTGTTGGCTGCTTCCCTCCTTTGGAAGCTTGCATGGCATCTTCTCTTAACCACAAAAGTCAGTCCTCAGGGAGAAAGCATTCAGGTTATATATACATACATATATATATATGTATATACACACATATGTATACACACACATACACACACGTATGTAACAACACTTGAAAAAAAGAGGCCATAAATTTGAGGGAGAACAAGGAGGGGCATATAAGGAGGGGAAAATGATGCCATTATATTATAATCTTCTGCTGGTTAGTTTTATGACAACTTGACACAATCTGGAGTCATCAGAAAAGAAGGAGCTTCAATTGAGTAAATGTCTCCATAGGATATGACATTTCTTAATTAGTGATTGATGTGAGAGCACAGTCCATTGTGGGTTGTATCCTCCCTGGATTCTGGGTTCTATGAGAAAGCAGGTTGAAGAAGTCCTGAGGAGTAAGCCAGTAAGCAGCACCCCTCCATGGCTTCTGCCTCTTCTCCTGCCTCCAAGTCCCTGCCTTGTTTGAGTTCCTGTCCTGACTTCCTTGGATGATAAACAGTGGTATGGAAATGCAATCCAAATAAACCCTTTCTTCCCCAAGTTGCTTAGGCCATAACATTTTATCATAGCAATAGTAACCTTAACTAAGCTTAATCTCAAAAGTAAAAAACAAAAACCAACCAACCAATAAACAAACAAAGCCCAACAGCAACAACAACAACAAAGCTATCTTTGGGATATAGGCTTAACATTTTCCTCTTTCCAGAACCTCTGACTCACAAATTCACTATTTGTAGGGTAGAATTCTCACTCTATATTCAAGGCGTACCGTCATGAGTGTCGTTTCTCCATAGAACCAGGATAGCTAGGGTTCTGTCCTCTTTAGTCTTTGTTGTAGCAGCTAGGTGCACACTGTGAAAGTATACAAACAGAAGACTGTGCTTTCCTGATTTCCCAACCTAATAGATAACATTCTCGTAGGACTGCAAGTCTTATTTCTAAGCATTTCTCTTCAATTTTGACAGAACATTTCAAGAATAGAAAATGCATTTATCTTGATGAGCCAAGTCCTTTAACTAGTACCGTAATATTAATCATCCTCATTTATTAGTTGTTCTCATAAGAGACAACTGGTTATGTATTATGCAACAGCATTATGTGACAATATGTAATATTAGCTCATGAATAAAGACATTTATCCATTCCAGTTCTAATATCTGTGAATCAGATATATACACACAGAGAGACTTTTGTGGAACTGAAAATGATGTCTGTCAGCTGAATTCATTTGGATGACTTCAACAAGGCACTTAACTAGCACCAA
Source organism: Ellobius talpinus (assembly GCA_001685095.1). Lineage (NCBI taxonomy): Eukaryota > Metazoa > Chordata > Mammalia > Rodentia > Cricetidae > Ellobius > Ellobius talpinus. Next base: position 11,520 of record LOJH01034988.1, on the reverse strand, counting down.
AATTTGTTTTCTGGATCTCTGTGGTGTACCTTTGAAAAATCAGAGGGGAGGAAGGGAGTGTCTGAAACCTCATTAGCTATGACTACAAAGAAGGAATAAGTGAGATTCAGGAGACATGGCCTGCAGTGGAGACCATCATGACTATCATGTAAAAAATGATAATGCAGATTTAACACACTAACATGCCATTTTTGAATGGGTGCAGGGTGTAGGGTTCTAACAGAGTCACACTAAATCTCACTTAAGCTGCTTTTGGTACTTAGCCTATGATCTTGAATGAATGATTTACCTTTCTGGAACCTTAGTTTCTTTGTTTTGTATCAGATAAGCTTTAACAAAAGTCCATCTTCACAAATGTCCATCAAAACAATTACATAATTTAACTGATCAGCATCATGAAAACTGATAGCTGTCCAACTACTAGCAGTAGTGAAAGCCATTTCATAGACTTTGCATGCAGTACAAGTAGTGTGTGTGGTAAAACCTAAGTGGATTTTCCAAGGTTTAAACTTTTTTTGAAGCACTGACATGATCTTGGGTTGACTGTTTAGCTTCTCTTTGCCTTAGCTTTGCCACTAATACGGTGGAAATAATCACAGCTCAAACATCATAGCATTGTTGCAAGGATTAACTGGTATAATGCACACAGCTAGTAAGTTGTAAGTAATCAATGCTAGTTGTTAGGTATATTTCTTAAGAGGAGCCCCTCCACCAACACAAATAATTTCAACCAGACCAAATTAGACCGAATGAAAGATGCTCACATTTAATGCTCCCGGGTGGTCAGGGAAAACATGGTGAGAAAGAGAGAGGGGGAGACCATGTGTTTCTTATCTTGGCAGTAGCCTAAGTAGCCTGTGGAAGTGGTCCAATGCTTGATGGGTTTTTTGACCCTCCCTGGGGAGGGGTCACTGCTTGGAGGGCTTTCCTTGAGGTGAGGTTTGGACCAATGCAACTTTCAGGGGGAGGGAGCTTCCAAAGATGGATGCAGGGTATTGCACTAGTTTTCTGTTCTAATTTTTCTTATCCTTTCCCTGACAGGAAGATATCTGAGGTACAGAGGCACTGCTTTTGATGCTAAATGCAGTGTAATATGGTTATAAAACACTGATAGAGCTACCTACTCAGTTGTCTTTAACAAGGATGATGCTATTTCTCACCAATCACAGGAATTTATCTCACTCAATATTTGTATCAAAAGCACATCTATGGTTTTGAAACAAGTGAATCCAAAGAGAGCTTTGATCATTTCTTTTTGGAGGGGGGATTTGGATCAGTGTTTCAGTGCTTTTAAAAATCTATCAAAATAAGTCTGTGACTATTTTGGACAGATAGGAAGTCTATAATTAGTCCCCATGGTTATATAGAAACTGCTTGAACAAATCAAAAAAGGCTTTGAGTATTTTTTCAACACCCTATACCTGCAAAAGAAAGCATCCTTATGTTTACATGTCTATGTCTTGCAAAGCTTTTCAATGCAAGTAATTTTATTTTGGCTTCTTAGCTGGGTTGAGGGTGGTATTCAGATGTCATCCTTCTTAGAGGCAAAAAGGGGCATTTTAAAGGTTACTTATTTCAAATCACACAGCTTTTAAGCAGCATGTTTGAAAAGTTACCAAACAGTGATTTGCTTGGCTTTGCAGGGTAGTTTAAGGTTATATAACATTGTGGTGTTCCCCAGATACTGGAGTTACTACTACATAATGATAAATATTTTTTCTGCTTCAATCAATGGTAATAAAAGCGACCCCTTTTTAAGACATACCTTCTGTGATTGTCTCCTATATTGACAGCTGCTATTTGGGACTATTTTAATTTAACAATCTCTGCTTTTTTAGAAATATTTTCTGAAAAGTATTCAGTGTTCAGAAAAATAGAATTGATACAAATATTTGAAAAGACCTTTAGTTTCTGATAAGGCAGCAATAGTTCATACAACATTGTTTATAAGTACATACAAATTATTCATTGCTGTGGTCTTGCTTATGGGTTTGTCTGCATCTTTGACATAATGAATCATAGCCTGATATACAGGTTCCTCTAGCACTTGCGGTTGGGTTTCAGGGAATGTGTAAACCATTTTTCTTGCTCCAGAAACTGGACAAAAACAAAACTCCCCTGTGGGATTGAGATTGTAGCAGGAAGAGCAAGTGTGGGAGGCTGGAGAACGTTTGATGGCAAACTGATTTCTCATAGCTACGTGGCCCAATTTCAGTTTGAATATTAGCTACGAGATCTGCAGCCCTCTGTTCTACAGGACTAGAAAGCTGATGGCAGACTATTTCAGACCATTCTCAAAACTCTAATAAAATCTCTCCTGCTAGATGACCCCTGATAAACTTCAGTCTTCCTCTTAGTGCAAAACTCTCTAAAACGGGCTCAGCAAGCATGATGTTCACCATAACCAAGTTTCCAGCCAGCTATGCTAGGCAGTTCAGATATTTCATTGGCGTTTTGCCTTACTTGGCAGTATTATATGTTTAGTTGGAATCTAACAGGACAACAACTTGGTAGTACTATGTTAACACTAGGTTTGTAATATATCAAATGTGCTTTGAGTTAGTTGCATAAGTAATATATAGCTTTTACCTAATGGTGCAGTGCATTCACATTGAGTTTGCCTTTAAGGAACACAATGTGATATATACAAATACTTACACAACTGTACTGTCACGATACTAATGGAATTAATGGTGACAATGTTTTCAATGGAGCATCAATATGCTCTAGCACCTGTACACTATACAGCTTGCTCATCTCTGTTAACTTTTTGAGTATATGGAATTATGATTTCTTATTTGTTCTACCCTTTTCCTTGCAAAATGACTGACAGAGTAGCTCTTGTTTTGCATGTTTACTGCAATGCCCTAAAGACAAAAGTCTCTTCACCTAAAGATAATTTTATCATATGAAACTCATACATTAGTAGAGAATATTTAAAGCATTTCAGTGTTTAAATTTATCTAAATTGAGAACAGTGCAAACCTGGCCCAGAGGGAAGTGCAGAAACAGAGCAAACAGACAGCAGGGCCGGGGAAGTTGGTAGAGAGTGAAGACTGTGGGAGGCATAGGGAGGCAGAGAGAGTCCACCAAAGATGGGCAGCTACTTCACCAGGAGGTGGTGGCGCATGCTTTTAATCCTAGCACTTGGGAGCAGAGGTAGGTGGATCTCTATGAGTTTGAAGCCAGCCTGGTCTACAAAGTGAATTTCAATACAGCCAGGGTTGTTATACAGAGACCCTATCTTAAAAAACCAAAACTAAATAAACTTAACAAGAAAATTACATTTAAGGCAGCACCCCACTCTGTCTTCCATAAGTTTGGACTTAAAGGAAAGAATGAGTATGTTTTGTTTCAACTCCTGTCTGCAAATTCTATGCAAAGGTGGTATTTTAGCAGTTTCTATAGATTGACTAAGACTGATCATATTCTGTGTGTCACCATAGCAATTAGTACCCAGTATGGTATCTTTAAATCACATAAGGCATGGATATTGTGATTCATTTTATTCTAAAAGCAAATACCATTAAGGTGAAAGTACAGCCTTAGCTTGGAGATTAGCATATGTGGTATGTGAAACTCACCCTGATTCCTCTTGCATCTTTGTTCAGATGCTTGATGCTGGTACATGTGGCAATGGAGGAGAAGCAGGAGACAAATTTTTTTCTTGCAGAAGTAGGGAGGTGGTGAGAACATGGCTTAATATAAATCAAAGTTCTAAATCCATAACACACACTTCATTATTCCACCTTACTTCATTTACAAAGACAAATTCAAGTATATTGTATAAAAATTTCAAGATGTATCTGGAAAGCATTAAGCTAAGTGAAAGACCCTGTATAAATAAGCTGACTTATACATGAAACTACCTATACTCTAAGAGAGACTAACTGTGGCATGATGGGACACATCTTCTTGGAGGAGAAAAGATATCCTTCCTTCCAGTCTTGAGACAAGAAATTGACAGTAACTTGTCTCTTCACATTGATACACATCAATCTAATGTGCTTTCCTTCATATAAAACTACTGTGAGAAATTAATGTAGAAAATGATCCTGCTGAGGTATAATTTCATACTGGTGAATCATGCTTCTGTTGTATTGTAAGCATTGCATGAATAAGTTCAAGATTTTATTTGACTAAGTAACTAATAAGGGAATCAGTAATATATCAGAACTAATTCCAGACCACAGATGTGACCACTATTCACATCAATAGAAAGACAACTTTGCTGAGTTAGAAATAAAACTATTTAATGTCCACCAGGGCCATAAACTATAACATTTAGTACATATTTACATTGGAAAGTAATTATTCTCATTCCTATTGGAAAAAATTCTACAAGTTTACAGTTACAAAATAGATCAACAGTAAAATCAAAATAATAATCAAATAAAAATTGTCAAGCCCAGAACCAAAGAACTCTCCCCATGAAAATATCTAAGAGATTGATTCCAACTTGAGGATGATTTATTTTCCAATAAAGCTTTTATTTGCTTTGTCTTAGTAAGATCCCTTCAATTTGTCCCATATACATCCATCTTACACTGGTGTACATTAGGTAATGAGAAAATATTTCTTAATATACAGTAACAACAACATGCATTCCTTCAATATTTAAATCAGATAATATACTTCTAGACTATAAGTGATCTTGTTAGAAGGACCCTTAGATGTTTAGGATTAGAACAGGCTTGGTGATTTACAGTGAAAAGAACATTATGGGAGGTTTCATGTGCCCATATCACTTAGTGGTAAGAGTGAGGCTGACCACTGCCCTAGGAAATGGAAGAGAAATCTCAGTTGTCTCTATGCTCTCCAGTTCAGAGGCTTGTGGTTTGAATGTGAAATATCTCCCAGAAGATCATGTGCTTGAGCAGTTGCTTCCCATTGGAGGGGGTGTTTGAGAAATTAGAGATGGAACCTTGATGGAAGAAATAAATCACTAGGACAGTCTTGAGATTTTATAATCTGATTCCATTTCCTCGCCAGTCTCTGCTTCCTGACTGTCAATGTAGCCATGTGACCATGTGACTAGTCCGTCATCCTCTTGCTTCTGCTATGATGCCTTGCCCATCAGGGTAGACTATGTCTTTCTGTAAACCAAAATGAACTATTTTTTTCTTAAATTGTTTCTTGCCAGGTATTTGCTCATGGTAAAGAGAAAGGTAAGTAACAGACAGACCATAAGCCCATCCATGTCTGCATTCTTCTAAAAGACTTCCCCTTGTGTTGAGTGGAAGTGCCTGGATGGAGCAGTGGGTGACGGTTCAAGCTCGAGATGAGCTGAGTCTTCTTCACTCCCATCTGATCCTGAGTCCATAAGTGAGTTCTGATTTTTTCCCTTTTTTGTTGCTTTGCCAATGTGCCTCCCTCAGTCTAGTGTTCCCTCCTTGGGGAAAAAAGAAAAAAAAACATTCAGCAAATATGTCCTAACCATTTTTGGCTCACATGAAAGTCTAGAACATCTTTTCATTTGCCTTCCTGTGTAGACAGTAGCCTGGATAAAGAAGAAAGAAAAAAGCTCAGAGCAGTTTTGAAAGAGGAAAAGGAAAAGCAATAGTTGGGTGGGTGTATTCTTGGACACTCCTATTTCATAGGTATGGCATCCACATCATTCCCAAGGTCAAGATGGCTTTTAGACCTTCCTATCGCAGTGAAGCTGCATTTGCCATTAATGTTCTATTAGTCTAGGAGAAAAAAAGAGTAAAGTAAGTGTTAAAGCCTGCTACAGCCAGAATCAAGTATAAAGAAGGGATTCATGGTATTAAAGCTCACTGAACTCAAGGTATTTTCCTACATTCTAGTATGGATGTGTCCAACAAAGCAAGAAGCTACTTGTGTGTTATGTTTATCATCTGGCAGCATTTTCCTTTTTAAATTTTCTTATTCATTTTACATACCAAGCACAGTTACCCTCCCTCCTCCATTCCCATTCCCACTTCCCCTTCCCCCACCCCATCCCCATCAACTCCTCAGAAAGGGTAAGGACTCCCATGGGGAATCAGCAAATCCTGGCACATTAAATTGAGGCAGGACCAAGTCCCTCTCCTCTACATCAAGGCTGAGCAAGGCATCCACCATAGGGAATGGGCTCCAGAGAGCCAGTTCATGCACCTGGGATAGATCCTGGTCCCACAGATATGGCAGCATTTTCACACCCTGTTTCTGAGAGGGTGTTCTGTGTTAATAGGCATTCCTGGGGGAAAAAATGGTCTCACTGGTGGTTTGTGAGGAGGAGGCTGAAAACCACTTAAACTTCTGAAGAAAATTAACCTTTAAAAGTATGTAACTTCTTTAAGATGCTGAAATACATTGTGAGGTGTCAAGACAGGAGTGAGGGCATATGGGAGTATGATGATTTGTCTTTGGAGCATTTGTCTCCCATCTCCTTCTATTTTCTATTAGAGGCCAACCTACTAGATGACTGATTCTCTGATGGGATCCCCACTTTGCACAGTTGTGGGGGCACTGGCTGCAGATAACTGTTTGTCTCTGTCTGTAATTTCGCTCATGAGTCACTTCATTTCTTCCCTAAGAGCAGCTTTGGGTGTTTTCCCACTGCTTGTATTTTTATCTCATGAAAAATTCCATCTAGGCAGCACACATGTATCTGTGGATGATCAAGAAGATGACTTTTCATTAATCTGTATAACTTTCAAATATAAAAAACATACTAGGACATGCTTCATAACTAGATCTATTGTCCCATGAGGACTGTGAGACACTTAAAGCCTGCTTTGTTCCTTTTACTCAGACTAACATAAGAAAATAACAATTTCTCCTCAGTCTAAGGCAAACTGCACACAATTAGCTCATTTTTACCTCAAAGTAAGTTCAAACTAGACTAAAGGTTTTTGTAAATAGATCTTAAGTTAAAATCATTGCAGTTATACACAAAATCAGAGTCTAACCAAGGTTATTTACACAAAGCAGCCTAAAAAATCATGCCAATTCGTCATCTGCCAATTCTAGTTGATAAAAGACCAATGTCTTAATGCTTATCTCACTAGGCACTGTACTCTCCTGCCTTTGGTCACAATCTTACTCCAGAACCTTGAAACTTTGTGTTGCTAGAGTAAAGGGCTCTGGCCTTATCACTCACCCAAAGGAATGTGCTTTGGACAAATGAGATATAATTCTTATAATTTTTTTATTATTGCTCAGCCTCCTGTTTAAAAAAGTGTATTTAAGTGAGAGGAACAGAGAAGCAGAGAAAATTGAAATAAAGGATAAGAAAAAAATTCATAGCTACAGAATTGAAACAAGGAGTTGGAACAGAGAACGAAATGAAGGAGAACCAGAAGTTACAGGGGTAGCATTAAAGCCAGCAGAAGAATAAAGAACATGATCCAACAGCCCATTGGTGAGTTCATTCTGTAATCCCTCAGATAAGAAATTGTCTAAGTTCCTTTCATTAAGCTGTGGTATCTGACCTGAACCTTGGGAGATAGTTTTGTGAGCTGGACTCACAAGCTATTGATAATTTTCCATGGAAGGAAAATCCTTATTCTTGTGTTCTGAAAAGCCATTTGGAAACCCCAGTTTAGCTTAAATCCTAAGACACTAAAGCTGGAAGTGAGATTCAGAACTGATTAGTGCTTATGCAAGAGTGAGGCAGAGTCCAGAACCCCAGAACTGGTTAGTGCTTATGCAATAGTGAGGCAGACTCCAGAACCCCAGAACTGGTTAGTGCTTATGCAAGAGTGAGGCAGACTCCAGAACCCCAGAACTGGTTAGTAGTTATGCAAGAGTGCAGGGAGAGTCCAGAACTATTGCCTGCTAGAGTAAGCTTCAACAATAAAACCACAATGTGTGTGTGTGTGTGTGTGTGTGTGTGTGTGTGTGTGTGTGTGT
>LOJH01034984.1:2600-15882 GCA_001685095.1 Ellobius talpinus | reverse complement strand
ATTGGGAGGAGGGGAGGAGGTGGAAATTTTTTTTAATAACAGTAAAAAAAGTGTTTGAAATAAAAAAGAAATCTTATCAGAAAAAATATGAAAAAGAATATCATCTCCCTTCTCATTGACCCGTTTTTAGCATTTCACTGAACTCTTGCTTGATTTCCAATAATCAGCATCAGCATTTCATTTTCAACAGAATTTATCCTCACAGATAAGCCAAAGATATCCTACTGTTCTCTTAAATGAGATCACTTCAAGTCCATATTGAATATTATCTCTGAGATTTCCAAAAAAGATAAATTCCAAATACCCTTCATTGTAAATTATTTGATTAACAACACTCTTTTCTTCCTGGGTTCCTTTCCTTCCTTATAAAAAGATCCTGGAAGGAATTCCTAAGTGAAGTGCTAGCTTTCCGAATCTTGTCTCTTGGTGAGTTGAGATGAAGAAAATATCACATAAAACGATATGGAATTCCTACAGAAAATACTCTATGAACCATATATAATGTTTAATACTGGTATTTCAAATTTTTAAATTATATATTTCAATATTTCTATCTTTATATAATACATTAAAGATAGTATAAGCATATGTCATAAGAAGTATAATTGTAGAAGTATTCATTAAACTGTCAACAATCACAAATAGCATCAAAGTATTAGAAATAATTCATTTGAGTAGTGAAAAGTTCAGAATTGTATTTCCAGATTATCATCTCTGTAGTTAATAAAATTTTTAAATTAATCATCCTGGAAAACTATTTAATTTATGTTCACATTTTTATGTTTTATATCAATCTCATGTTTTTTAAAGAATAATTTAAATATTCAGTCCATTTTTGTCACATCTTATAATATTAGATTACTCATTTTTGTCTATTTTATTAGTATCATCAATACTTGAATAAAACAATAACAATGGATTAGAATTTTTTAAAAATGCATTAGTTACACTACTTTTGCTGTGATAAAAGACCATGGTCAAGGTAATATACAGAAGAAAGCATTTAATTGGGTTCAAAGTTCCAAAGGCATGTGGGAAACATGGTAGCAGGAGACATGACAACGTGGCAGGAAGAGATGAATGCTCATTTCTTGAACCATAATGGAGAAACAGAGAGAGAATTCATAGGAATGAGAGACTGGAAACCTCAAAACCTATACCCAATGACATACCTCCTCCAGTGAGGTCATACTTCTTAAACCTTCCCAGAGAGTCGCCAACTTGGGACTAAATATTCAAGTGTCTTAAGCTATGAGGGACACCTCAGTCAAATAGACACAAATATTATACATTTTTGGTGTTTGTGTGTGTGTTTGTGTGTTTAAAGGTGCGTGGGTATAGTGTGTGTGTGTGTAATCCCTGTGTTGACATCAGATGCCTTCCTTAACTGATAGCCATTTCAGTTACTGAGGCAAAGGGCCCTGCCAAATCTAAAACACTTCAATTCTCGCTAGTCTAGTTTGCTAGTTGTCAGCACATCCACCTCACCCCTGTGATTCCATGTTTCTGCTTTCCTATTGTTGAGATTATAGGTAGTCATCATGTATACATAGCTTTTAAACTTGTTCTGGAAATTTCAACTACACTCCTTATGCTTCCGCTATAAGTACTTTTTCTACTGGGACATGTCTCTAGACCTTGAGTGATTTACAAGTATCATTTAAAAAGTTATTGTTAGAAAAATGTATAGTTTTGAATATCCTACTTATTAATATTTGAGCATAAGTAGTAATATCAAAAGGAATGTAGTGAGACTGAAAATAATCTCTCTAATGTCTTGGCAGTGTGTTTTAATAACTAATTTATAAATCAGCTGCATAATTTGAATTGCAAATTATATAATGAGACTGGAAAAAATATCTCAGCAGTTAAAGATGGGTGCTTCTCTCACAGAGGACCACAGTTCTTTTCCAAGCACCCATATCAAGTAGCTCACAACCGCCTTTACCTCTAGCTCCTGGGAGAACCCACACTGTATTCTGACTTCTACAGACATGTAGCATTCACTCAGATTTACACACACATATACATTTTAAAAAACAAGAAATAAAAGTATTGATAAACATAAGTGTATTTTAAGAATATACTTTGAATTTTCAGTGCATGTAGACTAAAATGAGAGTTATTATCTGGCTTTGCAGTTTCAAATATGCTATTTTTGGAATTGATTCAAATTGTCCTTCAATTATTGACAATGGAGTGTATACAAACCCTTAAATAAATCTACGTAGTAAAAAAAGAAACACCAAGAAACAAAAAAGATAGAGACTAAATTTGAAAACTGTTTTTAATGAAATTTAATAATAATTCAAAAAGCCATGCTTCCAGCTATTTGTCTATTGTTACAGGTAAAATGGGTAAGGCAGACTTAAACCACTAAATACAAAGTCTGATTTCACCCAGTATTCAGTTTGCTGCCAAAGAGAGGACAGAAAACAAAGTGAGGAAACAGATGTTCTTCCTAACAACTCTTAAAAAAATAATTGCTGACTTCCAAAGCTATTAATATCTTATTGCCCTTATGTTATTTTAAAATATTTCTAATAAAAGGTGCATTATTTAAATGAAAATTTCATGCCAAGTTTCCTAAATATTTTGTCTTCTTTTCCTCAAATTTCTTTGTACTCCACAAATTCAATATGTCTATACTTGTTGAAATTTCTATGGAGAAAACAAATCTATGATTTTTCATTAAAATTTTTAAAAGGTATAATCTAGACTGATATATATTAAACATATAAATGAAATTATGCTTTATTGAATTATAGAAGATTGAGAATGGATAATAATCTTTGTCTCATAAGTCAATGATCTAATATTTGTGCAAAGTGGTACAAAATTTCTGACAAACACTTTTAAAATAAGTACTGTAGAAGTTCAGAGAAAAGTAAATTAAGATAAAGTTATCATTAAAGAACTTATCAACCAATTAAGGCTCAAGTTAGACCTCAAAGTCAGATACAGGAAGAGAAAAATAGTGTAATTGGAAAGAAAGTATTATGAGGCCAGTGAACTGGGTAAGATTTAGGAAAGTAATACATACCAATCTCTCCAAATTAACATTATAGGTTACAATAGCAGCTTATGAAGTTAAATACCAACATATAAATGCAATCTTTGCATTTTGTGCATATAAAACCATCTCATGAAATTGGAAGTAATAATCCTATTTTGGAGCTGGTAGAACTAATGAACAAAACTCCCAGAATTGAAAAAAATAGACCACATAAAACCCAAATAATCAACACAATGCTGAGTAACAACAACAAAAATATATTGCAATGCTATAGTAACAAAAACTGCATGGTACTAGCGCAAAAAAGACATGCATATTGATGGTAAAAAAAGAAAAGACTCACATTTGAATTCATGTAACTACAGCCATCTGCTACTTAACAAAGAAGCTAAAACAATACATCTTCAATAAATAGTTGGAAAACTAGATGTCCATGCATAAAAGAATAAAATTATAGACAAATCTACCACCTGCTAAAATCAACTCCCAATGGATCAAAAGCCATAGTATAAACATTGAAACATTGAAACTGCTAGATAAAACCATAGGTAGTATCTAACAAATGATGGATAATTGCACTTTCTATATAGACCTAGATTTGGCATTAAATAAAGGCTAATAATTTGCAAATGGAATCACTTGAAATTAAAAAGCTACTATATAACAAAACAAACATTCCAGTGAAAGGTAAGTCCATGTAGTAGAGAATCTTGGCTCATTATATATCTGACAGAGGATTAATATTGATAAAACATAAATTATTCAAAGAACAGAGTCAGGTATACAAATGTCTCAATTAATAAATGCCCTCCTTCTGAACAGACAGTTGTCAAAAGAAGGAATAATAATGGCTAAGAAAAATATCAAAAAGTTTTCATATTCAACATCCTTTGAAATTATTAAAATGCAAATTTTAACTATTTTGATATTTCATCTTTTCCCAATCTAAATGGCTAAGATCAAGGAAATAATTGATAATAATACTGGAGAGTATATGTGAAAAGTGAAATCCTCATTTTCTCTTTTAGACTAGTGCAACCATGAGCTGTTATTTGCTTTTCTATTGCTGAGATAAAATACTATAACTTAGATATGAAAGGGTTTATCTCAGCCTACCCTTCCTGGTCATAGACCATCACTTGAAGGTATGTCAACAACTCAATTTAGGAACACAGGAAGAAAACCATAGGAGAAAATAGCTTGCTGGCTTAATCAATGCTTGGCTCAGATGGCTTGATTAGACAACTTAGGCCCATAATGCCATGTGCATTTTTCTGGAGTCTTCAACATTAATAAACAATCAAGACAATCTTTCACAAACATGGCTACAAGCCAATATGATTTGGGCAATGCCTTAGTTGGGTTTCTATCTTCCTAGGTGAAATTAGGTTGTGTCAAGTTGCCCACAAAAGCTACACCATAGCAAAAATGGCAAATAAAACAGAGAAAATTGCAATATATTTTTCAGAAATAAAATAATTATATAAGATTATTCTGAATAATTATATGCAAACAAGGAAAATGGATAGTGCCAAAATTTAGAAAAACCTAATAATCATGGTAGAATTTGAGTAAGAAGAAAATATGAACAAGACAGAAACTAGTAAAGACATCAAATTTGTAATAAACAGCTCTTTAGAAAAGCCAAGAATGAGATGGCTTCTCTCAATATTTCTACTAAACACTTAAAAGGAATAATCGTTAATTATAATGAAACACCTTCATAAAATAAAAAATTAGCAAGCATATTAAAACTGCTTATGAGGCCAGCATTACCTAATACCCAAATCAGGGAAGGAAAATGAGAAAAGAAAAATAAAACAAAGCTAACAAATGAATGAAATCAATTATCTATGATGAATAATGTGAATTGCCTAAAAACATGTCAATTAATGAAATTTGACACAATGAAAGGATTATATAACATAAATGGATGACATTTAGTCCTGGCATGCATAGATGTTTCCTAATATCAAAACTCAACCACTGTACACAGAATACAGGGATAAACCTTCAAGGTCACCATATTTAATCTAAAAAAGCATGTGAAAATATTCTGTGACCTTTCACAATAAAATACTCCACAAACTAAGACAATAATTGAGTTCAGTAGACCAAAGGCCAAATATGCTAAGTCTATATTTAGTATAGTCAGTTTTGAAAGATTTATTACTATTTATTCTAGGAACAAACTCAGGATGGATACTTTGTCTATTAGAACATTAACATTCTTAGCCAGAATACATAGGCTAATAAAAACGACAAAAGATGTTGAAATGGGCAAAATAATTAAAAGTATGTATCCTGTTAGGTGGCATCAAAACTTTTAAAACAATCCCATTTAACACCCAAAAAATTAAACTTAATAAATTAATGTTGCTAGACAGAAGAAACATGAAAAACAAGACAAAATTCTAAACACTGACAAGGAAAAATTAGAAAATTATATTAACAAAACAAATTTGTTATAAAGCATGAAAAATAATATCTTAACAATAAGCTTAACCATGAAGGCTAGAAGCTTTTATACTGTAATGTTGCTAAAAGTAATTAAATCCCATTTCTTAGCAACTCATTCCTTTTATAAAAATTAGATAATATCAATTTGATGCTTTCCACATAAATGACAATGTCTGAGATTGAAATCCAATTATCCTGCTTTATTACTCATTTTACACATCTTTCAAATTATCATATAACTGTGTAATTTTTATATCATGCATATATTTTTTTCAAAAGTAATCCACCAAGAAATGACCATCTCCTGTTCATTGACTGAAGGTTTGATATTAAGATGTCAGAAATCTACAGATTAAATACAAGAAATCATGATATTCTTCTTTGCACAAAGAAAAATTCATATAAAATATATGTATGTCACAAGTAGCTCATGTAATGTTGAACAAAAAAGAAATTAGAAGTTTTTGTCTTTGAGTTTCAAAACTTAACTGTGGTTATGGGTGGTGATTCATACCTTTCATCCCAGGACGTGGGAGGCTAAGGCTGAAAGAATATCTCTTAGCATTTAAGGTTGGTTTACATAGTAATTTCCACAGTCTATGATGATGTATCAAAAACAAAACAGAAGAGTACAAAGAAACTTTTCTATGATAGTTTATAGTAGTCACTAAAATGTGATCCTGATCTATTGACAGACAAATAAATGAAGTGAAATCATGAACATGCAAATAAAATCTTACTTATAAAACCAATAATTTTCAACAAAGATACAAATCTTATTTGGTATAGAACAGATAGTCCCTTCAACAAATAATATTGAGAAAGCAAGTAAACACAAGATAATAAAATGAAGCCATTGCTTTATAACCATTTAAGTATGAACTAAAAATAGTAAATGAAGAGCTAAAAGTATTGTGTAAATCTAAAGAATAGTCAGAACAAATCAAGAAATTTTTCATTATATTTTTAGAAAAGGGATTTTTTATTTATTAAAAGGGTCAAAAGCAAGAGATAATGCAGATTAATTGGATTCATCAAAATTATAAGGAGGAAGGTCTCTGACAGTTCAAAAACTGTCAGTTCAGCATAGAGAACTCAAGTGACCAATTTGATTGGCAAATGCCTCTATCTTTGCTTTTCTATTTTTCTCTCAGATTCAGAGATTTGGGATATAACTCTCTGAATGTGGCTCCATGGTCTTTGTATAAGAGCTCAGGAATCACCTACAGTTTTTCTATCTGCATAGTAGAAAACCAGTGCCCATTACAAATCATATTTTATAAATCTGTAGTAAGTGTTTTTACACAAAATCTCATTCCTTTTACTTTTTTAAAGGTAGATGGATTAAAAGCTCCTTAGTATAATAAAAGGGAAGTTATTTTTTGAAAATTTAAAGAGAAGTTTCTGCAAATGAGCTGTTCAGGATCATAAGAATCCATACAACCACCAAACTCCTCAGTGTTTTTATCCATCATTGACATTTGATGCCAGGCTTCGAAACCTGAATGTCCTGCCTATCTGCATTTTTTTCTCTTTCTTCTTTCTGCAAACATATCCGCAGTTTCCCAGCAGGTTCAAACACAGATGGCTGCCTTATTATGACAGAAGCAAAAATGCTACATTAATGTTTAACGGGATTAAAAACCCTCTTGGCAGCATTGCCATATGTTACCAGTTAATTGTTATACTGGAAGAGTACCTGCTGTTTGAAAACATGGGCTCATTTTACATGCTTTCTGAGGAGCAGTATGAAATGTCATATTTGTTGGAGAAAGTTTTGGATTGAGTTTGACAAAAAATTAGTCATAAAGAAGACAACACTTACTAAGTCTTTGAGGACTTAATTAAAAATGGATTTTAGTATCACTTCTGCTTAACAAAACATCCTGTCTTTCTATTTAGAAAAGCTTATGTAAAAGTCAGATGCTTTGGGGATGTTCATTGATTTTTTTGTATTTGTTGTACACAAATTTAGATACCTTGACTACAATAGCTGGATATATGACAGAAGTAATTCAGAATGCAGAATGATTTGGACATAAACTTTAGAAATAAATGTTGACAAAGGCATTGTCATAATTTGGGTTTGTATTGTTGCAGTAAAACACATTTACCAAAAGCAGTTTGAGGAGGAAAGACCATATTTTAGCTTATTGTGCCCAATCATATTCCATCATTAAAGGAAGTCAGAACAGGAACTAAACAGAGCAGGAACCTAAAGACAGGAATTCAGAGGCCATAGAAGAATGATGACTAATGACTTGTTCCTCTTGGCTTGTTTGGCCTGCTTTTCTTTATGTCCCAGGAATCACCACCAGCCCAGAGGAGGCACCACACACCACAGACTGGGTCCTCCCACAGCAATTACTAAATGAGAAAATACCTTCAAATCTTTGCACTTTCTTAGCTGAAAATCTCTCTTCCAAATTACTTGAACTTGTGCGACATTGGAAATAAATTAACAAGTATAAATATCTTTAATATATTGACAACATTCATTGTTTGAGATATTGACTTAGAACATTCAAGAATCCATGTGATCAGGTAATGAATACCATATAAAATAATACCACCCATTACTAATCACTGTTCATTTACTAACATCTATCAATGATTAGTTGATATGGACCACATTTCAACCAATGGTGCTTGACAAAGTTCTAGCATTTTGACTTTGCAGATCATAATTCTCCAGTACCTTTTACTTCCATTTTTTAATGATTTTCCCTATGTATTATGGGATTTTCCTTATGCCTTTTCCTTTGGGAATTTTTGAGGAATGAAAATGTGTAAAATGTTAACCTCTATAAACAAAATAATTCTTTGGAAAGATCCCTGCCTTTGTGGAACCATATAAGTGGTAACTCTGCCTACTCACATATACCAAGTTGCTAGAAAATTTATATAAATAATATATGCTTGTTAAATAAGGTATATTTGATGATCAAGATTTATAAATTTCTAAAGTCTACTCAGGTTCACAATAATATTTGTCTAGCTTTACCCTTGCTTTTTTAAGCTTCAGATATTTAGATAAACTAAACCACACAAAAAACCCTGCAATATTCTGTAAAGGAGTGTATGATCCTTTAAGAAAGTCCTTTTCCCAACGTCAAGCATTTAGACAAATACCCACATCTCTCAGAGACTTGAGAAAGTTCCCACTTGCTAAGAATGGAGACATTCTTGTCTCTGACAAGAGGAACTTGTGACCCTTTCATTAACATGTGACTGGTGCTTATCAATATATCAAGATCAATGCTACCTTCTTCAACCCCTGACCACAAGTTGTATTCAAGGTTACATGCTTCTGTTCTCCCAATTAATCCTCTGTGCAATTACAGAGTGTAATATATTGTTTTTTCAATAAAATAGCAGCCAACCCGATTCACCCTTGGATCATGTCAGTCTCCTCCTTCCCTCACTGACTACACACCTCTTTGGGACATGAACACTGCTGGAGCAGGTTTCCAGAAATTAGTTGTTACACATGAAGCAATTCTACCTCAGTTACGTATTTCACATAGGCAAAATCATAGGGAGAAGAATGGAAGTATAGAAAGTTGAAAGTTACTTTTTATCATTTTCACTTCAGTTTACTGGATTTTAAATTCTCTAATTGTTTCACGAACTTTGTACATATTTTTAATTACTATGATCATTACCTTAGGTACTAGCTATCTTTTTAGTCATTCACTAATGTAAGAAAGCATATAACACTTTACTAAATATTTTTCTACTCATAAGCAAACTGGAGTAAAAGGGTAATATGCAAAACCAACTACAAAACAACATAAAATTATAAATCTACCACAATAAAAGACAGAAAAATTTCCAGTATAGTACAATGATGAAAATTAGCCAAGATTGTCTATATTTCATAAATTAGAATAAAGAGAGAGCTGGGAGTCCATATAAGTCAAAAATGGTTAGAATTTAGAATGCAGTCCTACTTCCACCATGCTCAAATGGTTCTTTGGGATAAAGTAGTTTTGTAACATATATGCACTGGCTACTATTCCACTAAATGCCTGTCAGGGTATCTCAGAGGTCTGGAATTTTTTCCCATGAAATACACCAATTTCTGGGTGCTACTGATGTAAAACATGTTGGGTATTTAATAAAAAGAAAGTATCTTTTGAGTAAAAAGATAGTATCTACTCTACAAAGCCTATGTAATAAAATGATATTAAATGATATGAAGCAAAATAATAGACATAAGCAAACACTCAAGTGCAGAGGTTTAAAATAACCTCTCTTCATAGCTCCTAGAATAAATATTTCAGAAAATACTCATGAATTGAAATATTTGATTGATAACATTAAGAAATGTGGCCATCTAACAACTTGTAGAAGATTATACTCAATCATAATTAGAGATTGTAGATGACTCCAAGGAAAAATTCTGTCACTGGATACAACAGAACTAATATACATATAAGCTCTCAGAGATTATGACAGCATGTACAAGTCCTACACTGGTTCAAAACAGGTAAAAATCCCAACACTGAGAAGGCGAGTAGATACAAAACCCCCTTAAGTAAGAAGCAATTTGTAATTGGTATCTGCTGGGAAAGGGAAAATTGTTTTTCTCCAATAAGTGGTACTAGGCATAACAATCACAATCTAGGGCAGGACCTATGTCCAGGAATAGTTTACCAATAAAAAACAGGCACAATGTATTTTTGTGGTACTTTTTTACTTATTTATTTTTTAATTCTAATAAAACATGCTTATTTTAATTGTAGTTTTGTTGTGTTTTCTTTAAGCAAGAGGGAGGGAAAATGAAGAACATAAAGCTTGCTGGGTAGGGAGGAGGGGAGAATCTCAAAGGAGTTGAGTAAGGAAAAAGAATATGATGAAAACATGTTGTATGAAAAAATTAAATAGAAATAAAATTAAATATAAAAATGAAATGAAACAAAGGTAAGAAATAAATCTCTAAATGTATATGAACCAAATAATATTTTTTTCATTTTTTAATTGAAAATATATTCTTCTATTATATAATACATCCCAATTATTTTCCTCTCTCTCTGTTCCTCCCAGCTTTTTCCAATCTCCCTTCTTCCCCAGATTCACTCCTTCTTTGTTCCCTTTCAGGAAAGAGCAGGCTCCCAAGAGAAAACCACAGAACATGACACAACAAAATCCAATAAGACAAGGCAGAAGCACTCCATCCCATACAGGACAAGGTAATTTGACAGGAGGGAGAGTCCTAAGAGCAGACAAGAGTCAGAGAAACACCCGCTTCCTAAGTTAGAAGTCCCACAAAAACACTAAGCTAACAGCAATATCATATACACAAAGGACGTAGAGCAGACCCTTGCAGGCCATATGTACCCCACTTAGCTGACTCAGTGTGCTGTGTTCTCCTGGTTTTCTCCATTCTTTCTGACTCCTACAATCTTCTACCCCCCTTTCAGTGGGATTTCTCAAACTCTGAGGGGAATGAGCCAAAGAAGACAGAGAGAATAAATAATACTTTAAAAGGCACATGAGGAAAAATAATCAAGTATGGCATTTTATGCATTTTTAAAGAAGAAAACTGAAAACACATTTAGAATATGTTAGAGGATGATATGAAATATTTAGAGGAAAATCACAACATCACTGCAATTGAAAAGAAGGCATAATTGAAATGAATTGTTTCAACCTCTGCTATGAGAACACAAAGAATATTGATGCACATCTAAAATGATATATGTATATATATGCATATGTATATATAGTACTTTTATATTAAATTCTCAAATAAAGTAAATGTAAAAAGAGAAAAAATTTCAACAATAAAAAGGACTACTAAAACTATTGTTGTTCACATGATAAGATCCTGTTTCAAGAGAGAGAGAGGGAGAGAGAGAATATATTTGTCTCTTTGATTATTTGGTATTGTGAATTCTCAGGACATAATAGCATATAAAAAGAAGAAAATCCTGTATTTGCATATTATAACACATTAAAAGAATAATTAATACTACCAATAACTATAGTTGTATAATAATTTAAGAGTTTAAATTGTGAAGGAAATGATTCTTAATAAATAGTTAACTTAAAATAATATAATTTTAAAATAAAAGTATTTTGGCTAAAATTTCTACCACAAAATACTCAGAAGTGCTGGTCTCTTTACTTACAGGTGTTACACTTTATTTGAGGAAGAAAAGTACAAATGTGTGTTCCAGTTCTTGAATATGACTAAAAATTAAATAATATATTTTAACTCATTCTAAGCAACTAGCATTCCAATGGGTAATGTATGCTGATATCAGAAAAAGATTTATATACTGAAGAATATCCCTCAAAAAGCCCATGCCAAATTCAAATCAAAGGACTACATACTCAATTGTAAGAGTAAAACAAGAAAAAGTAAATTTAATCCCATGGAAGAAGGGGAGGAAAGACTGTAGGGGTGAGAGGGAATGCAGAACACCAGGAGAACATGGACCACTGAATCAAGTAAGTAGGACCCATATGGACTCACAGAGACTGAAGAAGCAAGCACAGAGCCTGTATGGGTCAGCACTATGTCCTCTACATATATGTTATGGCTGTTAGCTTGGCATTGTTATGGACATCCTAACAGTAGGAGCAGGGCAGGGCTGTCACTATTTTGCCTGCTCTTGGAATTCTTCATATTGGGTTGCCTTGTCCAGCCTCAATGTGAAGGTTTTTGCCTTTTCTTATTGTAACTTGTTTTGTCATGTTTTGTTGTTGTCTCTTGGAGGCCTATTCCTTTCTAAAGGGATAGAGAGGAGGAGTTAATCTAGTGGATAAGGGAGGCAAGTTGGGGATACTGGAAGGGGTAGAGCAAGGGGAAACTGTGGGTGATATGAATTGTATGAGAGAAGAATCTATTTTCAATAAAAACAAAAAGGAGTACTAGAAAAATAGAGACTAACAAAAAGCCCAGTGCCGGGAAATGGGCTGCTTCTTTTGGAGTTGTTGGCAAGTGATATCACATAGGCACCCAAAAAGTATAGGCTATATTCCATAATTAATTGTTAAAATCCTGTTCCTGTAGAAACTACATACCTGAGAAATCAAGCAGGTACTACCAAACTTACACTAATGTGTACCCTGTGAGCTACAATATTTACTGGACTGGAAGACATGCTCAGTTGAGTAATAGTAACATAAATATCATGGAAGTAACCAAGCACTTTCTGATTTGATTTTAGTCCCATTTCATAAAATTATATATTTATGTTTTGTTGTAGGAACTCCTTTAGCCAATAGCCTTTAAGATATCAGTACACTTTGGGCATGGTCTCATGTAGTATAACTACAGACAAAAAGTGTCTGTGGCCCTCTTTTCTGTTGTATTCAGTTCCAGGTCCCAGCATATACAGAAGTCTGCTGCTGGCTACACTTACTGTGAGTTTATCCTCACATAAATAAACCTTCGCTATACTCCATTCCAGGCTATTGTGAAACTCTTTGGTTGGTACAGCTACAAAATGGCATCCAACATTGTCTGAGTCCATGTCATTGCCGGGCCCTGACATGACCTCCTTTCATTTACAACCTTTCACCATTATCAGACCTAGGAAAGAATATATGACTTCTACTTTGGCAAATGAATAATCTCCATCCATTTCATCCAATTTGTTGGATGGAAATATCCTCTGAATATTTTGTTTGAATTTTTGAATTTTTCAGGTCAAATTTCAGAGATTCTTTGCTAAATTATGTTTTCACATCTTGAATTGTTTCCATCATTTTATTTTCCTCAGTATCTTTTTCAGTGGTGCAGATCACATCCTGCTGCTTCGGTGGTCTGGGCAGGAGTGGGAAGAATCAACT